>VWYK01126607.1:178-52485 GCA_013399775.1 Semnornis frantzii | reverse complement strand
TTTTACAGCCTAAATGATTCTATCATTCCAAAATTCCTATTACACACAATCTTGTTTTAAAAACCCAAAACTTTTGAATGCTGCTTTGGTACTTCCTCATCTGTCAGAAAAACACACATTCAGAATTGAGTAAACAATTGCTACTGCAGCTTGAAATAAAAATGAGAACCACTGAACTTTGAGGTTCCATTTGCTGCTTCTATGGGCCATACCTTTTCTGCAATCCCACCTGGTGGTAGGAACTAATTAAAACAAATCCAAGGTAAATATTTAACACAGATGTGCTGAATAAACATCAGTACATTCAAGTACTTAGGTGAGAAAAGCACAGCACCCTTAGAAATGGAAATATATTTTAGTAGCCCAAAGTGCTCTATTCTGTGTTCCAGAAAAATGCTTTGGCACACTTCAGCATGCAAGGATGAAGTTCTACCCACCTGACACATCTAGAAATGTCTGTGCACGGCCACTTCCTGCACTGCTGATTGCTATACATTCATAGAAGCCTTCATCAGACAAAGAGACCATGGCAATTTCCCAGCTCATACTGGATGACTCTCTGAAAGAAGAAAAGGATACACTCACTCAATTCCTGAAGGAATCACGCAGTACACGAAGATTTTTAGATTTTCACAATACCAAGGAAGAAAGCTAGACCCTCTGATAAGTCAAACTGGATCTAGCTTTATGAATTTTACTTCAAGAAACAGCATAAACATTGTTAGGCTTCTTTCGAGTATTAAGAACTCTAAGTTTGTGCAAAATATCTCCCCTGCACATTATAAATATGGATTTAACAGTCAACAGTTGTTCCACAGTACCTAAACCCACTGTATCTGCAGTCACTGACACAGCTGCTCGCATTCTCCTGTTGCATTTACTACTTAGAAGCCACCTTTCCTCAATGCTAGCAAGTTTCTCTGTAATACCAGCATGTGGTACCAAACCTGTGGCTCTTACTAGCAAGGGCTCATCTTCCCAGCCTGAGCATCTCAAACTCCCAGATGCAAAGAGGGGCTACACACAAAGGAGAGCCCATCCTTTACCAGATACAAACTGCTTTCCTTTCTATATGCCAGGCCACTGTCGGGCTCGCACAGGTGAGAAGGCAACAGCATCTACCTTATTTACAAGACAATTACATCCAGGCAGCACTCTGCTTTTCAAGCTGCAGGGACCAAACATTTAAAATGCAGCAAAATGTGAAGAATCAGGAGGAAGATGACCAACTTCTGCCCTGCCAGTTGCACCTCTGAACTTATCAGCAATAACTACAGACATCCAATATTCTGCACGTTGACTGCCCAGCCATGCAAAAATACACAGCACAACATTGGGAGAAGCAGAAGTGGTGGATTCAAGACTGCAGATGGAGGGTTTGATACAGACAGGAAACTGCAGATTTTCTATAAACCATAGGAAGGTCAGTGCAGTAACAGACAGTATGTATCACACACAGTGTTCAAGTCAAGGAGAGAATAAAAGCGTAACTACACTGCTGGCTGCTTAAAAACAAATACTGACTGCTTCTCAAGGCACAAATTCACATTTTATACAACTATGATGCAACAAACAGCAGATGAAGACATAAATGAGCAAAATAGTGGTGGTTCTGCAGTGTCCCAGTGCTCCCTATGGTGTGTTGCTATGGCACATAAACAAAACTGATGAGTGCTAAAACATCCACCAAAGTTCTGGCAAGTAATTGCCACTTTATGGGAAAAACACTGAACATTGAAGCCTTTGTCTCTCTTTTGTTTGGCTGAATAGATTTATTTATCATCCCTTAAAGGACACAGAAAGAACAAAACAGAGACTTGGAATAGGCATGGAAGTTCACTGCTGTAGCAGCATGAGACAGGCAATCCAATTACCCCAATAACAAGAACAGCCTATAGCGACATTAAATGGCTTCCTACTTCTCTCTTACTTCATACTTACTCTAGATAACCTGTACATCACATACTAAACCCAGAACATCTTCCCCTGCAGCACAGGCAGACAGACATGGCGTAACTGTCAACACCAAAGAATAAGGCAGTGTTTCTTCTGAGGGAAAACTGAGAATTCTCTTTTTCATGGAAGCATCTTTAAAATAAGTTATGCAACTCTATTCTTCCTCTACACCAGCATGGAAGCCTTCAGAACAGAGGCATAAAAAGGAAATGTGTCCAGAGTGGAAAAGCATGGCAAATGGAGACCTGGCCAGTGAAAAGTATTGAACACAACAAAGGCGGCAATGACTTAACACACACTTGGAGGGATCTGCTGCACACCTTGGTGTGGACTCTGAAAAGCAGTAACTGTACACAAGTCTTTAGAGCGTGTCTTACTAGGATAACTTAGCACCTTTTGGCACCAAGTCATTTATTTATCCAAATCATATAATGGTTGGAAGAGACCTAAAGATCACCAACCCCCCCCCCGCCATAAGTCCGGACACCTCCTACCAGACCAGCTTGCTCAAGGCCATCTGGCTTCCAACACTTCCAGGCTTGGAGCCTCCACAATTCTCTGGGCAACCTCTTTCAGTGCCTGTCCATCCTCATGGGGAAAATGTTTTCCTAGAGTCTAATCTAAATCAACCTTTTTCCAGTTGGAAACCATTACCCCTGCTCCTGTCACTCCATACCTTTATAAAAATTCCCTCTCTAGCTCTCCTTCAAATACTTAGAGGCCATGAGAAGGTCTCCCTGGGAGCCCAACTATCTCAGCCTGGCCCACAGCAAGGGGTTTCCACAACTCCCATCATTGCTGTGGCCTACTCTGACTTCACTCCAACAGGTCCCTGTGCTGAGGACTTCAGAGCTGGCCCCAGCACTGCAGGTGGGGTCTCAGCAGAGCAAGGCAGAGGCACAGAATCCTCTCCTCAACGTGCTGCTCATACTAATCATCATCTGTACAGAGTGCACATCCTCCTAAAACATGTGTATATGTACATTATAAATCTCTCCCTAATTAATATCACCCAAAATAACAGAATGGAAGCAATATAAGCAGTATGTAATATTAAATAATAAATAGGAATCATAGGATATAAATAGGAACTAAAACAGGATTGGGAAACAAAAGGTCACTACTTACTTGAAGAACTGATCCACTCCTAGTTTTACTCCATTTTTAGTAAAATACTGAGTAAAAGGTATAAGACTTTCTACGTGGCAAGGAACAGATCCTGGTTGTAAATAATATCCTGGAGTCTTCATGGGCATTGTAACTTTTGGAGCATCTGAAGAAAATGAATGGTCCCCAATATATTAGAAATTAACATCTAACATAAATCCGGTCTTTCCCTTTGATTGAAAGGAAATTCAACATCTGATAAAGATGTACTTAGTAGATAACAACATCGTTCATCACAATATAGAGACAGAACTTCGGGAGGAAACAGCACAGAAAGTACATGTGTAGGTTAGATAAAGATACTAGATATCATTCCTAACTAACTCAGATGTGACAAATGCACATTCAAATCAAGCTGAAATCTCTTACCAGGAGTAATAGTAGAAAATGAAACACTTGATACTCTCTGAAAAAGGTAATCATCTTTGTCATAGCCTGTGATTTTAACAAAAAAAGCTTCATCTGGTGGAATGAAGTCAGAAATATTCCACAGTCCATAGGGCTTTCTGTCAGGATAGTATTTCACAGGCAAGGTCTTAAGAAGTTCCCCTGTAATGCTCAGAAGTTCCAGTCTGTCTACTCTTGCTGGAAGAGAGATCCCTGTGGTATTCAGCAGCACAAAGGTAGGAATCCCTAGAAAAACAGAAAAGTGATATTTTAAGTGTTAAGAAAAATAAATAAGTGGAGGAGTGGGGAAAAAAAAAAAAAAAAGTTAAATTCCACAGGTATGGCTCACTACCCCATGAAGCACCATTCAGCTTTAACCCTTGCTAAGTAGCAAAACCTGAGGTTGTGCTAAACTGAGCTCTGCTGATTAGCTGTCAGGAGACGCAAGGCTGATGAGGGTTTACATTACTCATTTCCAACAGGTGTTCCTGAAATAGCAGCCTCTTTATTAACCCCTCACTGTGCCCCACAGCCAAAGGCTTCTTCTGAAGCTCCAAAAGCAATAGAGAAAGTATAGTAATTTTGAGACATTTCACAGCTAAAAAGATCTGGATACAAGAGGCATAAAAAAGGCACCTGAGCTACTATGAAAAAAAAACTAACAAAAAAAACCACACACCAAAAAAACCCCAACAAACCACCACCAACCCATAATATGCTAAAACAGGAAAGCTGGCTGCCCTCACACATTCAAGGCCAAAAAACAACCAACAGCAGGCCTGGATTTATCTCAAAGTTCTCCTGAGAGTTCTATTCATAAGTTCTATTTTTGGGGGCCCAAATCCAGTTATTGCTTAGCACAGACTGATCTGGAAACAAACCTTGCACTGGCCTGCTGGATGTTTTTTTAAAGTCCAAGGTCGGCTTCCTAGAGAACCCAGCCCGGAAGTCGATGGTGCTGAGCCCTGTGATGCGAACGGAGTGACGACCGCTGCTCGAGGTCTGAAAGCGCAACAGAGACCACGTGCATGAGCAGGACTGCAACAGGTCTGAGCCAGCCACTGAGTTCAGTGGATAGACTTCAGCTTTCAATAAAAATGAGGCAGAAGGGAGGTTTATGTCAAGCTGTACATTAAAACATCTTTAGTAAAGCTTTACTTTTACAAT
Organism: Semnornis frantzii; assembly: GCA_013399775.1. NCBI lineage: Eukaryota > Metazoa > Chordata > Aves > Piciformes > Ramphastidae > Semnornis > Semnornis frantzii. The sequence continues at coordinate 47,808 of VWYK01126607.1, read as the reverse complement.
TGCAGCATGATCAAGAAGTGACAATTTGGGAAACAGACAGGAACAACCATTGCTGTCACATGCCGGTGACTGCAAAGGGAGACTGAAGGATTGTGACCGTTACAAAGGTTACTACAAAATAGTAAATGAAACAAAAGTCAGTAGAAAAATCAGTGTAACATTTTTACTGATAGTAAAAATTGTACTTCCAGTGCTACAGTAAGAATCTCATCTTTTTATTTATTAGTAACCTCCCTTCTGAGATGTGCACAAAACTCATCCTACCCATGAGGCACATGTAAGCACTGCATATCATCCGACAAGTGCCAAGCACCAGTCTCAATCAATGTTGTATATTAAAGGTCCTTCTCTTTTCCAGCCAAGGTCTCAGTGGAAAGCAAAAAGTGCAGAATTAGCTCTGACCTCTGTCCTCCACTACCCACCTTGTTATTCTGGTGGAATCAGTAAGAAACAAATCACAAACCACCTATCCACCCACTGTGGAAAAGCCTTTGCTTCATGATGTTTGAGGGTACAGATGCAATTATCAAGTTCTCAATCTTATAATTATTTTGATTTATCTTCTTTAAATCACTTTCTATTGTTCTGTGCTGAGAAAAGGACAACTGCTACTTGCCAAGACTGCACAGGAACCCAAGGCTTTTTATTCTCATCTACCCTACAACTTCCAGGTGTTAGGAAAAAACAACCCAAAAAAACAACTGCTACAATGAGCCTGGAGTAAGATTTTTTTTTTCCCCACAAACATAATAACAAACCCATGAGCAATTTCAACCAGAAGAGAAGAACAAAATAAAGATCAAAGCTTTATCATGCCAAGATTAACCTACAGCTAGTAGAAGCTCCTTATGGGTTTTGTTCTGGGACATGACACAACACATGAGATTGGCAGTGTGAAATAAAATCAGTAGTGGCATGAAATCACTCCACCAGGTTTTACCTGTGCAGAGAGTATTATCTGGTCCATTCTCAAATACATGAGACCTTCGGCTCAGCAACCACATCTGGTACAGCTACACGTGAATATTCAATTAAATAGTCATTCCTCATAGCCAACAGCCCAAGGACAGCCATTTAGACATTGTGACAAAATTATGTCTATCTGATTCAAACAGCCTCGATTTGCTTCTATTTGGCTAGCTTTTCACCACCAAAGACTCACCACTAAAGCCTTTTTGACACAAACCAGCTGCTAACAATACAAAGAAATACCTCAGTCTGCCAAACAACGCATGTTATCAAGTGTTAATTGGCAGTTAAAGCTTCATTAGACAAACTCAGTGACAAAGTTTTCTTTTTATAGCTTTGGGTATCTGTATAAGGAATTTATGGCATGGATAAACTTTGTGGGAAGTTTTTTAAGTCTTCAGTCACAGCCTTAAAACCTTAATGCAAACAGAACAAGCCAGTGACTAAAGCCGAGTAAACAATCCACAGTAAAAGACATGAGGAAATTACATCTCTTGCCCAAAATGCATTTTTTTCCCCACTCTTAATTCACACGGATGAGTTAACTCTACACAGCAGGGAAGTCTTCAAAGGCATTGCTCAGGGTTGGACTAGATCTTTCCATGTCCCTTCAAGCCACTAATATTCTGTGATTCTGTGAAATTATGAGCTATTGATTAACCACAGAACTGAAAGAAGTGGATGGCCTCTCCCTCACTGCCTCCCCTTCATCACTCCCCTTTTCAACTGAAAACACAGGTAGGAGCTTAAAAGAGGTATGAGAGCTTCCAGTGAAGCTGTCCTGGAACTTGCAAGTAACTGATTTGCAAGATGCTGAATGCCTCCCAAACTGCTCCCAAGAAATCTTTTAAGACGAGTCCATACTACAAGTCTTTGAGGGAGGGATTTACCAAAAGTGAACTTCATGAACATAGAATAGGTCACAGAATCATGGCTTAGATCACTGAGTCCAACCATTAACCCAGCACTCCCAAGTCACTACTAAACCATGTCCTTCAGCACCACAGCTACATGGTTTTGAAAGCCCTCCAGGAATGGGGACTACTTTTCCAGGGCTTCTCAACTCTTTTGAAGAAGAAATTGTTCCTAACATCCAATCTAAACCTTGCCTGGCTCAACTTGAGACCATTTCCTCTTGTCTTATCACTTGTTATTAGGAAGAAGAGACTGCTCCCCACCTACTTCCAGTCTCCTTTCAGGCAGTTATAGGCAGCCCCTCAGCCTTCTTTTCTGCAGGCTGAACAACCCCAGTTCCCTCAGCCACTCTGCACAAGACCTGTGCTACCCTTCTTTGGACATGTTCCTGCCCCTCAATATCCTTCTTGGAGTGAGTGGTATAAAAGTGAATCCAGTATTTGCGGTGTGGCCTCACCAGCAACGCTCTGTCTTCTACTAAGCAAGCCCAATGTCCTTTTGAGGCCCCATTTCTTGGTAGGTGACTCAGCAGTTGGAGCAGCAGACACATTTAGTCCCACAGCTAGCTGTGAAGTGCAGAGGACACATGCAACAGCAGGACCATCTCTGAAGAAAGTATGCTTCCTTCTGCACAGAACCTGCAATATCCCCTGATGTGCTGTGGAGCCACAGGCTCGTGTCATTGCTCTTTGAAAAGACCCTGTCATCTTGCAAACAAGGGTGCTGCAGCAGACTTGGAAGGAAAACATCTTGATAAAATACACATAGACGCAGAGGTTTGATGTCTTCAGAACTGAGGTATGCAAAGGCAACTGGAGGCCCCCTGCAGCAGTGGAGACAACTTGATTGCATGGCATGTGTTTTACATTATTCAAACCTGTGCTTTCAGGATATTACTGAGCACTAACACTTGTTCATGGATTAAGGTGGGACCTTCTTGGACTGACCATTCTGCAGCTGATTTAGTAGTGGCTAGTACTGTTTAGCTGACCATGATTTAGCATCCTAAAATGGCAAGTTGTTGCGCTTCCAAAAGGCAAGTACCATTTGCACAAATGCAACCTGTTCGCACAAACCTAATTAAGACCTGGTTTGCTCAGGAAAGTTTAAGTAATTAAAGTATCCCAATTGTATTCAACATGCTTTTTTTTCCACTTTTGTTATTTGAACCCAAATGATATGAATGTGAAAGTTTTATTCTCCACAGAATTGGAGACGGAAACAAAAATACTCCAAAAAACTCTTAAAAACAATCACTTCAGGAGCAGCCCTGTGCCTTGGTCAGGCCTGGTTTGCATCTGGCTAAGCCTGCTGGCCTGCTTCCAGTTGAGCCACTTGGCACCGTGCACCATGCTGAGTGCCAGTCTTGTCTTTAGGACTGCTTATTAGCCTCAAAGGGTGTCATACACTGAGTCTAAAGTGGCAAGTTCCTCTCTTGGCAATTCCTGGAATCCAGAAGTCTGGGCACTGCAGTGCAGGCATAGACAAGCTGTTCCACATGGTTCAGCTCACATCCAAAGAGGCCTTGGCTCAGCAACAGCCATGCAGGGCCAGAGAGAGACCACACAGGGCTTCTGCGGCAGTCCTTCTCTGAGCTGAAGGCCACTGTATGTCCACTAGACTACAAGATTAACCCAGAAGACTCCACCAAGCTACAGAGTTGAATACTAAGGAACTGACTTGTAGGAGAGTTCTCTGAATGCCCAATACATCTGATGTTTCTAAATCCAGCAGGACACAAACTTTTGCTTGTTTGTTTGTGTCTCTGCATCAGGTTTTTCATCAATTCTGGTCCAGGAAGCATAGACAAGACACTCAATTGTCCCTAGAGCTGCTGAGCTCAGCATGCTTCTTTAGTTCCAGTTCTGCAGGAGTAGCAACAGTTTCCTGGGGCACAGTATGTGAATTAACAATCCTTTGTGCATGTGGCAGAGACAACATGCACCTCACTGGTAATGTAGCTATAAAGGTGTCTTACATGGGCAACTTCCCCTTTCTACATAAAGAGTTAAGCCCTCTGTAGATTTTAAGGTGTGGTAGAGGGGTATCATTTGTTAACAAATACATTTCAAGTGTTCTGAAACATATAATAAGAGTGGTTTTGCTTATCCCTATTGCAGGGGAGCAATTTTTGCCCTGATACACTGTTTTAACTTGAATCTCTTCTAAATTAGGGGATAAGGTCAGTCTAAGCAATCCCTTTCTGCTCCTGATTCACACCTCTTTTATAAGCACATTTATTGATCTATAAACAGAAAATAATTCAGCTACACTGGCTTAAGTTCACAGCTCCCAGTTCTTTGTGTAGCAACACACCGTAAGTGCACTGAGGTTATTGCATTTCCTCATCTTGCTCAGCACATGCCTCAACCTTCACAGGAACACATGGCCAACAGCGAACATCAAAAATACCTCTGTCAGCCAGAGAATACCCCACAGAATCATAGATCTAAGTGACTCTTTAACTACGGAGACTTTTTTTTCCTTTCATTTCAGAAGCATTTGCAGATGAGGCCAAGCTGAGTGATGTGGTTGACATACCTGAGCAACAGGATCCATCCAGAGAGACCTGGACAAGCTGGAGAAGTGGCCCTGTGTGATTTTCATGAAGCTCAACAAGGCTAAGTGCAAAGTTCTGGACCTGGGTCAGGGCAATCCCCAGTATCAATGCAGGCAAGGGGATGAAAGGATGGAGAGCAGCCCTGTGGAGAAGTACTTGGGGCACTGGTGGCTGAAAAGGTAGACACGAGCCAGCAGTGTGCACTCCCAGCCCAGAGCAAACCATTACTTGGGCTGATCCCCAGCAGTGTGGGCAGCAGGTGGAGTCTACAACTACAATGTGAGAGCAGTAAATCACTGTACAACCCCCTTATGCAGGCTATAGGACAGGTCAGTAGTGATGTCTGCGACAACTTTACCTTAATTGTCCATGTTCCAGGCTCAGGATCTTTGACATTTACTACCTTTGCAGAGTTCTGGATATTTAACAACTCATTCAGTCCTGATCCTTTACTGATCTGCTTGCCTATGGAAATGAGAAGTAAATAGAGTATTGAGTAAACAGAGTATTGAGTAAATACAGTATTGTCTAAACATCTAGAGTAAATAGAACATTGTTCTTCTGTATTCATGCATTTTTGGTACTTGCTACTGAGTAGTCAATTACATTTATAACAGTCAAAATTTCCTGTAATTCTCTGCCATAATACTAAAAATGCTTATTTATTTTCGTCCTTTTCAATCACTCAGTAAATTTAATACGGTCTGCAACAAACAGTTGTAGGAAACCCAGAAACTGTAAGCAAAGCATGGAAAACACTCTGCTTTCAGTAGAAAGAGGGAGCACAAAAGCAAATTCCTTCTAAGGAGATCTTAGAGCAGACTTACCCTAACCTAGCTGCCAGCTGCCAGCCCACTCACTCCTTCAGCCTCTAGACCTACTTCGAGTAGGCTAAAATCCCTAAGTAAAAGTACTGATAAGCCAGGTTCTCCTGGCAGTGATTAAGAGTGGGAATGTATATAAGATCTTCACAGGGAATTCAGCCCGTTTGATATCACAGATGTCAATAAGAGAGTGCAAGCCTTCATACTGCACCACATCACATGTATCTCGGTTTGAAGAGCAATTTTATTTCAAGCAAACAAAGAAGAATGCCTCAGTGGAAAGCAGACCAGAATATATTGCAGGGAGCCCATGCCGTGCATAAAATATTTCCAAGATACTAAAACTTAAGCTACATCCTTAGCCAAAACTCACTCAGAGAATACAAAGTATGATCTCATTTTATTTCTAGAGTGCTATTTCAGGTTGCTAAGACATCAACATAACAGTAAACAGTAGATTTGTTCAAAACATCTTCAATTACTAATTAGCATCCACATCTGCTGCTGCTTTCCCCATCACACATGGTTCTGCTGGAGATGGGCACAAGACAGAGTTTCATTCCAAATACTCTTAGTTCAAAGAATCCAGACCTTGATCTACCTTTCACCACATAAAAACCCAACCATCATGCATAATCTCTAAATGAGAATTCAGTGACTACATAAATATTTGAAAAAAACAAAAGTGTCAGAAGTTTGGAACAAGGACAAGGAGTAGGAAAGCAGAAGGAGGTGGTCAGAACAGGAGGATGTCCTGTTTCCTCCAAGTCAAAAATTGGAATGTTTGGAACAATTTAAACATCAGAAGTGCATCGATACAAAGATCATTTTTTCTTAAATAAAATGAAGTTTAAATACATCTCGAATCCAACCTTCCCTAATGGAGACAGCAGAGATGATTTTTCTTTTTCATTCACTTTTTGCTATCACAAAAGAAGGTATAAACTACTTCACCTAAGGGATCCTGAATTTCAATTGATGGTGAAGGACCACTCAAGGACACCGTAACCTCTCTCAGACTTGGATCAAAAGGAATCTGCCAAGTATTGACAGCCATGGTCAAATGATCTGTAGACAAGAGATGCACTTTGGAGGCTTGAACTGCTTCTTCAACCCATTTTAACACCTAGGAGAGAAAACAACAGTTATTGCTATACTGGCAACACTATTTGCTGTTGAATTATTTTCTGCTGAAATACTGTCTCTGCTGTCTTGTAGAGATTCTTGCTAGTTTCTGTCACCATAGATTATCACTGCTTTCACTTATGGCCTTCTCACTGCAAGAAAGACATTGAGGTGCTGGAGAGTGCCCAGAGAAGGGCATGGTGAAGGGTATGGAGAACAGGCATGGTGAGAAGCAGCTGAGGGAACTGGGGTTATTTAGTCTGGAGAAAAGGAGGCTGAGGAGAGATCTCATTGCTCTCTACAACTCCCTGAAAGGAGGTTGGAATGAGGTGGGGGCTGGTCCCTTCACTCTAGTATCAAGTGATGGAACAAGAGGAAATAGCCTCAGGTTGTGCTAGGGAGGTTTTGGTTGGATATTAAGAAACATTTCTTTCCTGAAAGAGTGATCAGGGATTGGAACAGGCTGCACTGGGAGGTGGTGGAGTCACCATCTCTGAAGGCGTTCAAAAAATGTGTGGACACGACATTGGCAATGGTTAGACTCAATGATCTTAGAGGTGTTTTCCAACCAAAACAATTCTATGATTCTGTGAAATATGACCACGTAACAGCAGGGCCATGTGCCCTCTCCAGAAGAGCCTGCACCAGTAAGGGACTTAGGCAGACTTTGAGCAGAACCCACAACATTCACAACAAAATGAAGTATACCACTCTGAAGCCCTGTAGTAACATGACCCAAAAGAGTACAGTTTCTGCAACAGCTACTGAGCGACTCTGTTTACCTTAGATAAGCCTGGAAGAGGAATCACAAAGACTTCAAAAATATCCAGCTAAATGTAAGTTTTACCTTTAGAATTTATATATTTGAGTTCAAAAGTGGTTTCTAGGGTAATTTCAATCTGTTCTACTCACATATATTAAGACAAGTACAATGCTTTTTTTGTATTGGTATATGGAAAAGTTTCCATTTAATTTTAGGACCTTCACTCCACAACTAAGTTTTTCAATGAACTGTAAAATTTAATGAACTTATATGTATTTTCAGACGAAAGGAGTCTTTCAGTCTGGCTTAAACTAATTTCAACAAACTTAGGCAAAATAAATCAAGTCACAAGGTAAAGCATCATGCAGGAGCTTTGCCAATATACATAAGAATTGGAAACACATTGGTATTCACACACAAAATTCTTTCTTAGGCTCAGAAAGGTTAATATTAGATACCTGAAAACTGGGTAAAATGACACAATAACATAGATATGATAGAGAGGAAAGAAAAAAATATTTGTTATTCCCAAATTACTTTTGCCATTAAAAATTTAAAAAAAAAAAATGTCAAACAAACAAACAAACCCACACACAACTAAGTTAGGGAACGTTCTAGCTCCCATGACATATTTTTAGGGTATTTCAGTCATCACTACCTTACCCCAAACTCATGACCATCAATCTGGGATACATCTTCCTGAGCAGCAGCCACAGTAACGTGGTGGAGGTGGCAACTCACTCATCCAGCAACCTGTTCCAGTATTTTTATCACTCTCATTGTGAAGAACTTCCTCCTGATGTCCAACCTAAATCTACCCTGCTCCAGTTTCCCTCATCCTATTCCTACAAGCCCTTCTAAACAGTCCTGCCCCAGCCTTTCTGTAGATTCCCTTCAGATATTGAAATGCAGCTGCAAGGTCTCCCTGGAGCCTTCTTTTCTTCAGGCTGAACAGACCCAACTCTCCCAGCCTGTCCCCACAGGGGAGTTGCTCCAGCCCTCTGATCATCTTTGTGACTCTCCTATGGACCCACTCCAGCAGGTCCATGTCTCTCTCTAGCTTACTCAGTTTTCTATGAAAAGCATTATTTTACAGTGAAAATAAACTAGACTAGAAAACACAGATGGAAGAATTCACAACTCTACCTAGGTCAATCTGTAAGCACTGGGTTTAAACTGGCAGAGGGGAGATTTAGACTGGATGGCAGGAAAAAGTTCTTTCCAGTGAGGGTGGTGAGGCACTGGCACAGGTTGCCCAGGGAGGTTGTGGCTGCTCCCTCCCTGAAGGTGTTCAAGGCCAGGTTGGATGAGGCCTTGAGTAACCTGTACTAGTGGGAGGTGTCCCTGCCTATGGCAGGGAGTTGGAACTAGATGATCCTTGAGGTACCTTCCAACCTTACCATTCTATGATTCTATAATTAAAAGAATCTGGGTTGAACATACCCCATCAAAGAGGGGGAAAATGTCTTAAACCTCAGTTATGAAGCCTCCATAGCACACAGCAGAAGAATTTCTTACAGGTTCTTTCTAAAATCCTTTTTGTGTTTGCTAATTACATTCCTTAGTCTACTACACCATATTCATTTAGTTCACAAGGATTCTGACTCCATCGCCACCCTCTGGTCCCAATTTTTACTGTCACTTCACAAACTAGAATGTTCACTCAAAAACTATCCAATTTTAGCAGACTGATTTAAGGTTTGAGTTAGAATATAAATGTGAACTTAATGCAGTAAATCCAATGTCTTTAAAGTAGTAACACAAACTGAAAGGAAAGAAAATAATCTATTTTGACATCCCTTTGCTTTCAGAAGTCTTTAAAATGTCAGCTTCAAAGAAAAATAACCCTGAGTCTTGAATTTTCAGATCAGTTTAAACAGATTAGTTTAAATTAAGGGATTTTTCAACTGGATGGCTGAGTAATGCTAAGTTTTGTGGTCCCTGCTGGAACTAGATAATTTTCAGGGAATGAAAATGAATTCTGGGGATGTAAAAATAGTTGAACATTTACCAAGATCCAACAAGAGTCCAGAACCAAGACTCAGCTCAAACTTTTCCTTTTAAATCTTTAACAAGTTGCTTTTTGTTCTTCATAAAAACAGTCTCCTGCTATGTAAGGAGCTTTCCAGGCACCTTTACTCATCTGTTATTTGGTGATCTAGGTAATGGAATAGTTATAAGATCAAAAGTGTTGCCATTGTTTCTTTTCAGATGGACAACGTAAATCTCAAGGACACTAAATTTCCATCTATGTATCTACCAGCATGAGGACATTCACCTGCACTTGAAGTGTATCATGAGGTTCTTCTGTTTCTGATTAACTTTTAGTATTTCCTCATATAAATATATATTGGTTGAGTTATATAAAGCATGACTTTTAGATTCTCCAGTTTCTGCAGCTGTGCATTGACTAAGTTGATGCAGGTTCAATCCTCACTCCTGTTGACAAGGATTCTGTCCTCACTCTTGTGTTTTCAGGATGCGCAATTACTTTGCATAACAGACAAGCTGCTACCTGAGCCATATCACCTTAATCTCTCTACACTCCTTAACCAAAAGGGGATCAAATCACATTTCTACCTCACAGGGGTATTATGTGAACAGATACCAGCAGGAAAGTACTTGAATTCTACAGCGACTGCTGTAAACCTCAGCTAAAACTCCAGTTTATTAATTGTATGCAGGCTGGATGACGACCCTGGGGCTACCTAGGGATTCTTTCAGAACAGAAAGAGCCCTTAAAATAAAATGCAGCATCCCAGGGCATAATTACGAATTCATTTCATAAACGAAAATGGAAGGCAACAGCATGAGCCAGCTGTCTGAAGCCTGGCAGTGACTTGTTTGTATAGTTGTTCTTTTTCTCCAAAGTTCAATAGGCAGTTCTGGGAGAGGCATATCCCAACCCTGCCATTCCAAAGAGATTTGCATTACTGCTGTAACATGTAGTTGGAAGCAGATATTTTTATTATGTTTTTCCCTTTGAGATCCTTACAGAAAGCCCTCAAAACAACAGCAGCTTTTGTTGTTCTGCCAAAGTGTGTCTTGATGAATATTATTCAAGGAGGAAGGGCAAATATAGAAATAATTTATAACACTTCTCCAGAGAATTTGCTCTTGCAACCTGCCCTGCTGTCAGGTCACTTCTTGGAATGCATACTGGAACCTGGAAAATCTGTGGAGCATGGTCTCTATTCCCAGTTGTTTACCCTAGGTCTCAAGAATATTTCTCAGTCAAAGCAACAGGATTTGAAGTTAACTGTTTCTGTGCTGAAGTATGTGTAGATTGGTTGTTTCCTGCCAAAGAGGAAAGTATGCTAATAACGCTTTTAAAGACACATCTGAAAACATGACTGAGAGAGTGCATGTGAAAATTAGACTATGAAAATAACTCGTAAATTATACAGAACTGTAATTACGCAACTGAAAAGCTTCTTACTGTTGACTCTCAAGCTCTTCAAAGTTGGGAAACACAAGAATTAAGCCTGCCTGCTTTCAACTGTCTTGCAAACATCCTTTTGTAGTTGCTTTATGGCCATCCTTATGTACATAATGACAGTTTATTTTTTCCAGAGAACCCAAGTTCCTTACAAAACAGAGAAAGCACAGCTGTGACTACTTTTATTTTTTCTTCCTTGTTTGGCATTTACTGTAAAAAACTGATCTTAGGAGCAGAAGCATACTCCCCAAGGCAGCATTTAGCTGCTTCTCTCATGAAACCATTCCTGCTTTCTCTATGAAATTGGATCTTGACTGTTTGGTATGGAGGAGGAAAAGCAAGAAGCAGGACTATGCAAGAAACGTTCATTCTAAGCTGTCATTCTGACCTTTTGACTTTGTCACCTTCACTGGAGTGCCCTTTAACAGAATGAAACAAAATTTTTAATTGCTTCCTTATGTAGCACCAGAAATTCACTGTCCCCTGTACTCAGCAGTGGTGAGGCTACACCTCAAATAGTTCAGTTTTGGGGTCTGTCCTCCAAGAAAGACAATGGGGGACTGGAGCATGTCCAAAGAAGGTGTCTTCTCACAAGGAACAAGCAATAGGACAGGAGGAAATGGCCTCAAGTTGTGCCAAGGGAGATTCGGGTTGTACATGAGCAACGACTTCTTCCCTAAAAGTGTTGCCAAGCCCTGGAACAGGCTGCCTAGAGAAGTGGTGGAGTCTCCATTCCTGGAGAGATGTAAAAATCATGTAGATGTGGTGCTGAGGGACATGGTTTAGTGGTAGACTTGGTAGTGTTTAGTTAATGGTTGGACTCAATGGTCTTAAAGGTTTTTTCCAGCTCAAGCAATTCGGTCATCATTGAAGCATATACTTGGTTCATATACATAACAGACCTTTAACCAACAGCCAAGAGACATAGAAAGCACTTCCAGTTTTAGAGATTTCTGTTCACAGCAAAGCATTCATGAGCATGAAAAACTCTGACCCTATTACAGATCCACATGATCTCACAAACATTAACCTTCTGCACCTTCCCAATTGGAATGATTCCTTTTGCACCATTCCTTTGAACATGCTGTTTTCAGTCCCTCCCCAGTTTCCCCTCATTCACATCATCACTTTCATTCACAGGCTTCTCACCCAAATTCCAAACTCCTTGGTTTTTTCCCCTGGTTTGATCCGCTCCTCAAGTCACTCAACAACACCACCACCCCCCTTCCTTCTCCCACCAAAGTCAACACCATTCCTCCGGTCTCCTTCACAGTCAGTCTCTGTTCTCTGCTCATCAGTGTTCTGTATATGGAACATCCATTCCTACTTGCTTCAAAAGTCAAGAAGAAAGCTTCATTTTTAAGCAGTATGTGGAAAAATTTCCCTTCTTACAAGAAGGTTAGAATATGAAAAATCAAGTAGGTGTTTAATACTGAAAGAAATGGAAAACCACTACTCACTATCTCAGTCCTTGTGAGCTCCCAGCTTTAGCCATGCTGCTCAGTCCAAATCTTCAGACACAGGCATGACTCATTCTTACCACAAACAATCAAAAAGACCTGGAGGTATCATCTGAACCACTAATTAATCTCCACTAGTTTTAAGCTGTATCAAATTCATACTGTGTTGATCGCCATTCTTCATCTTAACACCAATTTTGGCATGAGTACAAAACTTTGGGCATCAGAATCAGTTACAAGAATTTCCTTAGAGCAATCCATTATGACTGGAATAAGTAAGTGTGGTGTAATATAGCATCAAGTCAAAATTAGTCCCTTCTGGAAAAAACACAAATAAAACTGGATATGGTTAGGAAAATATGGGATCTGTTCCTAAATGCTCTGGTAAAACAAGGAAAACAACCTTTCCAAGACACTGGAGACAAGATGAGGATGCTACCACTCTTTGATATGGAAGGACATGGATTTCAGAAATTATTCAGGAGGATAAAAATATCAGACGTTGAGAGCAGCTTGGAAAAAAAATTTCAAATTGAAGACCAAATTAATTTCTGGATGGTATTCACAAGTTCTTAATAGCAGTAGAACTTTGAATCCAAAATCTGAACAGTAAACCTTTCCCTTTCAAGAACTCTGATCACCAGGGCTGTGAAGATGCTGAGAGGCCTGGAGTATCTCTATGAGGAGGAAAGGCTGTGAAACCTGGGGCTGTTTAGCCTGGAGAAGAGCAGCCTGAGAGGGCTGAAAATGCTGAAAAACAGCTAAAGAGTGGGAGGCAAGAGGCAAGAGGATGGGGCCAGACTCTTCTCAGTGGTGCCCAGTGACATGACAAGGGACAACGGGCACAAACTAGAACCCAGTAGGTTCCACCTAAACACAAGGAAAAACTTCTTTGCTGTGAGGGTGTCTGAGCACTGAGGAGTCTCCTTCTCTGGAGAGATTCCAAACCCACTCGGACATTGTGATCTTGGGAAACCTGCTGTGGGTGACCTGCTTTAGCATGGGGTTTGGTTTAAATGGTCCCAGAGGTCCCTTCCAATCCCAGTACACCAACAGTCTGTGAAATATTTTCCCTCCCAGACCTGGAATCAGATGACTAACCAACCTGACAAAAATATATTTGGCCTGTTCCTATTAGAAATCTGTCCTGGTTTTTAAGTACAGTGTTACCTCTGAAGGTGATGGTAGACTTGGTACCCCAAAACACAGGAAGAATCTTGAAGAATTTTAGGTAACAAAAGCAGAACTTGTGCTCTGTTCTAACGCACAGAAAGCATGGCAAATTTGCACTTACTGTTAGAAGAGCTTCATTCACCAAGTAAGTAGAGATACATCTTTAGTTCAAGCTTTCTTAGACAGAACCCAACACAATTTGTCGATCCAGAATAATTGTAATCAAGTTAATTGTGGTAGTTAGGATCATACATCTTATTGAGAAGTGAAATAAGGCAGTAAGTTCTCTTAGTCATCTCAATATCACACGCTTTGGCTAACTCTCGAGTACTGTTTCGTTGTTTCCTTGTACCTAGCTTATGATATTGCTTCATTCTCAAAGCACAAAGGGCAAGCATGAGAGCAATGGTTTGAAACTTTATACACTAAAAATAGCTTTGTTTGGGTTTTTTGGGGGGTAGAAGAGTCAGGAATGTTTTAACAAAACAAGACATTGGTTTGGCAGGGTATCCCCAGTCAGGGACTTTGTAGCTCTTTCCTAAGCTACAATTCAGTATTAGCTGTCTCTAGGCCCAAAGCAGTGAATATGTTTTAGCATTTCTTTTTTATGCACCATTGACTTCTCAGATTAAACGAAGGGTAAGTTTTATTTCTGTTGAACCTTGCCTAAAAGATACTCCACAAACAGATGGTGTAGATTACTGCTACATCTCCTCTTCATTTGTGTCCACCAATTATTGGTGGATATACTCCTTGAAAATGGGATTTCTGATCCAGAACAGCGATCTGCAGCAAAGGTTTTATTTGGGATTACAGTGTTTTGGTATACTCTTTTTCACGGTCCCTTAGTCCAGATACAACTTTATGCAAGGTCAGTGATCACTGAAATTGTTCCAGAATCTTTGGGGTTTAATGTAAATCGTTCAGCAGTTATTGTGGAAGACTTCTGAAAGTGATTTGAAAGTTTTGTATGTAACCTAGTTACCGCTCACAGGCTATGGCCACTGAAATGAGATCGCAGAATTATAGAATTGCTTTGGTTTGAAAAGACCTCAAAGATCATTGAGTTCAACTGTCAACCTAACACCACTGTAGCCATTAAAGCACATCCTGAAGTGCCACGTCTGAGATGCAAGAAGAGCACCTACAGACAGCATCATTTGTTGATACCAATCTCTGGCTCTGATGCAGGCCATGGGTGCTCTAGCCTGCAGATGAAGAGCTCAAAGGAAATGCTGAGATGAAGTGGGAAGGAGGTGAAAATGTCCACTGAAACCTACTTAAAACCTTACCCAAAATCAAAGACAGATATAAGCACTTCAGCAGAAGCTGGCATTCTTAGAAATGAGAATGGACTGAGAAATTCAGAAAGCAGGGGCAGGCAGCACATTCCAGCTCCATTTAAGAACTCTAGTATCTACAGGTGGTGTTTTCTGCTCACTTTTACCTCCCCAAAGCAGAAGAAAACAAAATAAAACTATTAAAAACTTTATTCTAAAACTTCAGCCCTGGCAAAGAGCGTTTCCCATTGGCAGTAGCACCATCCCCTCTGTGTAAAAGGATTTACAGAGATTCACCTTCCATACACAAACAACAGCAAAATGCAGTTGGGAACTTCACAGTCCCAATGGCTCAGCCCTTCTCTGACTTTTAAGCTATCTAGACATGGAGGACAAGTGCTCTGGAAGTTCCTCCTATTGATCACCTTCACAACATTACCAATACCTTAGAACAGCCCCAGTGTGAACTTCAGTTTTCCTAGGGAACAAGAGTAGAGAACTGTGATTTACCTCCAACATGTTTCATTGACCAAATTCTAAGAAAGAAAGAAAAAGGAACACACCAAAGTATTTTTTTTATTCAAAACCTCTACCAGAGAGTCAAAGGAAAATGTTTACAACATTTATAAACAATTCCAGCTCCCCAGATCAGTAACATGTGATTTCAGCTCTCTGTGCAAGTTATTTTCTCATACATTACTGGAGTTTCATTTCTGCCTAAGACTCACTCGAGTCATCAAAGAAAATAGTTACTTAAGACTGTGGTTCCCCAACCACAATGTAGGTCAGCAGAACTGTCAAAAGCATTGGAACAGCAACCTCAATTAAAGTGACCACAGTTATCATTGGAAACCTGCAATCTCATACCCACATGTCCCCATGTCAAAGGAAAGGGCTGGGCCAGCCATTAGACACTCTCCATGAAGCCCACTGCCCTCCCAAAGTGAAGAAGAGAAGAAGGGAGAGAGACCGATGGGGTGGAAAAGAAACTAAACAGCTGGTATGGAAAGAAGAACAGTGCTACAGAATAGAGACACAGAGACACAAACCAATGTGGAACCCAATGCCTGATGGCAATGACAGCATCATTGGCACCACTGATGCTGGGGGTCAGGCACTGAGCAAGTCCCAGACTGGACTAAGCAGCAGATAAGAACTGGATTCTGGAGCTGGATTCTGGAACACACAGATGAGGATCAACAAACCAGAATGGACAGAGTCCTCCTGGGACACCAGCCAGTGAAGAAGAGGCTTGATTCTGATGATCCCTCAGCTGTCTCCCTGAGATGCCATCCAAGAGATCCAATCCCTTGTTGGGCAGTTGAGGGTCACCAGTCCTGTCTGCTCCTCTCTGCAGGTGCCCCCCCTGACTTCCTGCCCGCCAAGGTGGGACACAAGCTGTGGCAGTGCCCTTGGTGTGCAGAGGAGGAAGTCTAAGTCTTTCTGCCCTTCAGCCCTTGGCAGGAGCTCTGCCCACCAGCTTCTCCCTGCTAGAAGCAGCCCCTGGCTGTGCAAAGCTGCCCTGAACTTCAGAAAGTGCCTCACTGAGCAGACATTGAGCTGAGAAGTCAAATCACTGAACAGAACTGGTTCTGATCTAGCTCAAATCAAGACAGTCCATGATGTGAGGAACATTTTTGTCAAGGCTAATTTGGAATCCTTTGCTTGCTAACATACTGCTCATTTCCAGTTGATACCACTCTCCCATTCAGTAAAGCCACTGGGATACTGCTCAAAACTTATTTTCAAGGCCCTGGCAGAGACAGAGGGAAGTTGGTAGGGTTCTGTTTAGATATGGCAATTCACACTTCCCTAACATAAATTAAAGTCAAAGAATTGCATTTCCATCTGCATTCCAGCAGGTGGGGAAAAAAAAAAAAAAAAAGGAAGGAAAAGGTGGAAAAAGGTGGAACAGAGTCCACATACCAACAATAGAACATTTAGAATTCCCCCAATGCTCTCTAACCCACAAATAAGTCATGTAAAGATATAGTGTATAAACCTCTGCCTGTGCTGCAGAATTCAACCAAACTTACCTCATTAACTTGTTTTTTGTCCAGGTGGAAAACTTGACCAGAGCTGGTTGAGGCAATTTCTTCATAGACCTTGTAACCAATATGATTCCTGTCATCGCAGTCTCCAGTCAGCACAAACACTACCTGTGTTAAAGATAAATAACCACTGCTAGGCAAACACTGCAGAGACAGCATTCAGAGGCACAGCAACAGAAGAGTGTGGTATTACTGAACATGAGGACAGCTATACTATACTCACTGCTGCTGGAAAAAGCAGCGAAGGATCAGACAAGACTCATGTTAGGAATTACATGTGGTTATAGTTATCTATCGGCACTTACACTTCACACAGTACTGATTTCACAGCAATCTAACAACATGTACATCAGTGGTAAGCTGACCAAGAACAGATATACTGGTAGAAGTTTTGGTTGCACTCTTTAATTTACCACATCAAAATATCCCTCTTAATACTTCTCTTAACCAGATCAGTTAATTCTCTCTTTCAACAAAAGTTTTACCTAGAATGACAACACCGTGGTGCCTTCTGTAAAGATGTCCCTGAGCTTCCCATAGAAGAGTTTCTCCATATTGAGAACACAGGTCCCTAAACACCCAAAACATTTCAGAAAGCAAATCTCCTCCATACCTGTGATTGCTTCTGTTGAATGAGTTGAAGCACTTCATGGGCAAGTCTGTAATCTTTGGATCGGGCATCAGTAAACACATAGATGAAAGAACCAGGCAGAGAAATTTCTAGAGCAATCTTTATTGCCCCAATGCTCATCTCTGGACAGTCTCCACCACCCTGTTTGACAATGAGAAGGAAAACAAAGCATTTTTCTAAGAAAAAAGAACATGCCAAATAAGTTCCTTTCTTTAGAGATACTCGGGATAGATACCTGCTCAGCATCTAATAACTTATTGCCCATTTTTATCCTGAGCATTGCATGGTGACGTCACAGACTCACACAAGCACCAACTGCAACAATTCCTTAGGGAAGATAAAAATCAAGGAAAGGGTTGCAGTTAGCCCTGAAAATGCTTGGTGTCCTGTTCAGTCTTTTCTTCCTTGGGACCACCATGTTTTGTTTAGCTGCAGCTTTTGTGACAGCTCTATTTTCCATAGTCACATGCTCCCTCACTGGATCACAATTTAATTGCTCTGGTAGGATACAGCGGTCATGGCAGGTCATGGCCACAGATGCAGATGGGAATTGACCCCAGCTAAGCAGTGATAAACTCCAGGAGGACCTTTAGATAGCACCCTTGAAAGAACTTGACCTAGACTTCACATGGCAGCACAGGCAGTGCAGAGAGCTCAGCAGAGGAGCACAGGTGATGAGTTCCCAGTAACCTGTATTGCTAAGCAAATGGCTGCATGGCTGGAGGTTGTTCAGACCATGTGTTCAAGCAAAACTCTTCCAAGTATGACTTTAGCCAACTTTATATTAAAAGATCAATTTCTCTTCCTAAAATAAGAATTAGAGGAAAATACCTTTATATAATAGTTCACTTTAATTTACAGAAAAATTAACATGGCATATTGAAGACAGAACTGCACAAAGAGCTGAACATGAACTATAAAACCTGCCTCTCTACACAGCAGTAATCTCATGAAGCTCACCGAGGTAAATGTGGGGTCCTGCATCTGGAGAGGAATAACACCCTCCACCAGTACAGGTGAGGGGTTGACTGGCTGGAGAGTAGCTCCACAGTGAAGGACCTTGAAGTCCTTGTTGATAACAAGTTATTCATGACACAGCAATGTGTCCTGGTGACCAAGGGGCCAACAGTATACTTGGTGTGTCCAGCAGGTCTTGGGAGGGTCTCCTCCTCCTCTGTCCTGCCCTAGTTAAGTCACATCTGGAATACTAAGTCCGGGGAGGTTTAGTAGGAAGGTTGGACTGGATGATCCTCAGAGGTTCCTTCCAATCCCCACCTTCACTTTTCTGTAGAAAGCACTACTGAGCTAAATGGTTGTACTGCAAACAAGCAGGACCATTTGTATTCTCTTAACAGAAAAGAGATTCTCGAAAAGCAGCAAAGTATGAAAAAGAAACAAATTTGCTTTATTAAAAAAGAAAAAAAAAAAGAAAATTTTCTTTTAAATGTTTCCTGGCTTTCTTTTCAAATTGCAATTAAATATTATCATAACTGCCTCAAGAAAGTTTTTGGAAAGCCAGAGGTGAGTAAAGCTCAGCAAGTTTCATTTTCCATTCATTCTGGACAGGCACACAGTAATGCAGCCTGTTAGCTCAGCTCATCTGTACTAAGGACATATCACAGGTCTACATTTCATATCTGTCTAACTATTTACTAAAATGGCATTGTACCCACTTACAATTGATTTAAAGGGTTATTAATATCTCTTACAGAATATTGCTTTAAGTTGTCATTTTTGCACTGAGAAATACTCAGTAGGCCTTTTCATAACTGTGGATGGCAGTGTATTGGCATATGTATCATAGGATCATTGACTCTGAAACTGCTTTAGAAGATTCAGACACATTGCTTATGCAAATGAGTATCACTGTGAAAGCTGGATCTTTCATATGAGAAAACACAAAAAATCTGCACAAGTCTTAAAGACACTCAGAAGCCACTGCTGCCCAAGTGCAGGTTAAAGTCAATGACAGTCATAGATAAATAAGCACATCTTGAAAGTAATTACAAAACATGCAGTCCATCAGGAGAAAAGAAATCGTAAATTCCTTAGAGAGCAACCTGCTTGTCAATGAAGACCTTTAAATTCTCCAGGACTTCACCTCAATCACACACCTTGTAGAAAGAGCTGCAAATACTTTCCAGTACAGATATTTAGAAAAAAAAAAACAAATTAACAAAGAAAACAAACAAACAACAACAAAAAAACAAACAAACAAAACAAAACAAAATAAAAACCCACAACAAACCAACCCAAAGAGTACTGGAAGGATGTTTAAAGTTCCATTTTTTCTGTGAAGGGGAAAGCATAATAGCTGGTATCTTCTGTATCCTAGAATATTTGCTGGTTTTTTTCTCCAAATTTCAGTCTTTCTGGAAACTTTCAAACTGTTCTGCCCAAACTATCACTACTGGCTTTCAGACAATCCTTTATTATGGAGATTACTCCGTGTGACAGCCTGTCAGAGAGAGGCTGCCTGGCACTAATGACTCCATCAAGGTTCTCCACAGGTCAGGAGCATTTTGCTTGATTAAAAGACAAGACAATAGGATCATATTTTCCTTCAGTAAGGGTAACTCCATTCCAATATTTCACTTTCTTTCCATTACATGACCCAGATGTCATCTGTGGTTCATTCCCTTCAAGAGAAGTCCACCAAGGGAGACATGCTGCTGTGCTAACTCAAAAACTGCCACTTGTCTCCTGAGCACAGCTACAGAAGCAATTCAAGAGTGGTCCAACCAGCCAGATGCCTTTGAATCAGTAGATGCTAAGTGACAATGCTAAGTGACACCAGACAGTGCGGGCAGTACCTAAGTAATACCTCATGGGTCTTACAGTATTTTTGTATGTAATTTAGTCAGTTAAAGCTAATGAAGTATTTTCATGGGAAGAGAGTTCCAGACCACAGTCCAACAGTTCATAAAAGCTGTGAGCAAGTGGCAGAACTAATTGAGTGCAAAATAAACGTTAGCATTATCTAACTATTCTTTCCTGTGCCACAGAGTCCCCATGTAATGATGTAAACTAAGACAAAGAAACAAATCACTATCATAAATTAAGATGACCAGATAACACATAGGTGACAGTGCATGCGGGTAAAATGACAGATTGAGATTCACAGATTGCATCAGCTTGGAAAAGACCCTCAAAGGTTACCTTGTCCAACACCTCCACAGTCAGCAGGGATATCTCCAACTAGATCGTGCTGCCCAGAGACATATCAAGTCTAATCTTCAATGTCTCCAGGGATGAAGTCTTCCTGATGTCCAAACTAAATCTACCCTTCTCCAGTTTCAAACTATTGCTCCTTGTCCTATTGTTACAGCGCTTCTAAACAGTCCCTCCCCAGCCTTCCTGCAGGTCCCCTTCAGATACTGAAACAAAGCTATTAGGTCTCTCTGGAGCCTTCTCTTCTCTTGGCTGAACAGCCCCAATTCTTTCGGCCTGCCTTCACAGCAGAGGTGCTCCAGCCCTCTGATAATCTTTGTGGCCTTCCTCTAGACTCCACTCCAGCAGGTCCATGGCCTACCTTCCAGTGATTCATTATAGAAGAAACATTAACGTGAAAGAAAAGATTAGAGGAAGGAATCATGGTCTTTGCTAGAACCACATAAAGAACAAACAAGTTACTCACCTGAACATAAAGTTCTCTGAGTTCAAACTGAAATTTCTTGGGATCCGTGGTTATCGTCACTGGACCGATTTCTAGGATGAAAAGAATTGGAGAGTATGAGGAAAACACAAAGTTACTACAAAAAAAATTGAGGTGCTGACTGTTTCAGAGTCATAAAAATATGGTGGTAAAAAAAAAGAACTTGGAAGTGTTTAACAGAAAGGAATAACTGAGAATGATGTACTGGAACCTATGATTCCAAATCTAGTAACACTAGATTTGCAAATGGTGGTGGCACAAACTGGAACCCAGAAGACTCCATCTCAACAGGAGGGAAAACAACTGTCTTGTGAGGGTGCTGGAGTCCAGGAGTAGGTTTGACTAGATGATCCCCAGAGGTCCCTTTCAATCCCAAAAGCACTCAGTGTGAACACTGTTCCAGTATTAACTTCTAGATGTCTTAAACAATTATGGGTGCATAGAGCATTCTGTGAAACTACACTGAGAACTGTCAGGACAGCCAGCTGGACTGGAGCATGCATGTAGCATCAGCACATCTTTGAGCCTTTCCCAATCATTGTATCTGTCCCACAAGCCTCCTTCTGCTCCTTTAACAACTGCTTTCCTAACTGGTATCAACTGTGATATTCTAAGTAGATGTTTCCCTGTGGCTGTGGCTTCCTGCTGAGTTTATCTTCCTGCTAAGTTAACCTTCATGATCTTGGCAGCCATGCACTTTGTTCTATTCCTGCCCTGTTCCTGTGCCAGTCATGGACATCCATTGAGCCAAAGCTGAACAAACAAACAGTCACAAAGAGGGAGCAGGTGAAGAGATTTCTGATGGTTTAGTGTCCCTAACCACTCAAAGAAATCAGTTGAGCGCAGGCACAAAAAGGGGGACAATTCTGCTGTCAGGGTAAAAGAAAAGCCTGCAGCTGCAGTGCTGTCAGTTTACCACAGCTATAGCTGACATGAAGTGCTGCCTCAGCAGCCCAAACAGCATGTTCCAAGCCCCCTACAAGTTAATACCTACGTATCTTCCATAGAATCGAGATGTTTCTTTCCTTTAAACAGTGCAAATTTGATTTCACTGCAATTCCAGTAACAGCCATTGCTAAAGTCTATGGTAATCACATATGTGTTTGCTTGGGGGGCTCTGTTAACGAGGGCTGTTTCCCAAGTGGAGCTGTTCAGCTGTGTTAAAGTCACCCAGGAGATCACACAAAACCTTCCTGAGAATATTCAGTTGCCTTCAGTTTGGGGGTTTTATGGCTGTGAGTCATTCATCTGTAAATGTTATTTACTAAAATGCTACACCAGCATCAAAAGAGCCACCACAAGGACTCACCATTCTTCCACAAACTCCCTCCTGCTGTGCTCCTAGCCCTCTACCTGGGACCATTTTCCTCTGGGTACTCTTTCGGTAAACACCTCTAGTAAAACTATCTCCACATTCTTTTGCTTCAAAGCCATCCCCTGCCGACCATTGTTCTAAAGGATAGAGGAGATTGGGGTTTACATCTTGCAAACCCACCAGCTCCATTACTCCTCATCAGCTGAGGGATTACACTTTCCAATCCCAGAGCAGTGAATCCCTTGGAAAGGCTCTCTCTCTATAAACTGTCCAAGAAGCAGCATGACTTCAGCTCAGCTAAACCAGCACAGCCAGTTTCAATCTGATGAGGGTTTGGCCTTGCTTTTCTGCAAGCCGTGAAGGCACTCTCCAGCAGGATATGGATGCCAAGCCCCAGTCCTTGCCAGCACGCTGCAGGATCATGCCAAGGCTCTGGCCGCCCTCTGCTGTGAACTCAGCAAAGAGCAGATCTCTGAGACAGCACCTAGATTAGAGGTGGGAAAGGCAACATGACTTAGCATCAAGTAGAGAGCTATCTGTTGTCAAGATAAAATTGAGACGTTCACAAGAAAAAAAGACCAATGTGTCAGTACTCAAAATAAGTTTTAGAGTCTGAGAAAAGCAGTGAAGGCACAACTTGGTTCTTTTGTGCATCTCTAAAAGTAGGCATACAGCCACTCAACTCACAGGTCTAACTACACATTGATCCACTCCCGAAACTACCCAAAGTCTCAGTAACTGCATGCAGCAGTCAAGCATGCAAGTTTGACAGTAGGTCAAGGGAGGTTCTCCTCCCACCCTACTCTACTCTAGTGAGGACACACCTGTAGTCCTGGGTCCAGTTCTGGGCTCCCCAGCTCAAGAGAGACAGGGAATTACTGGAGAGAGTCCAGTGGAGGCTACAAGGATGCTGAGGAGACTGGAATGTCTTAGTGAGGAGGAAAGGCTGAGAGACGTGGGGCTGTTTAGCCTGGAGAAGAGCAGCCTGAAAGGGAATCTGATTGATGCTCAGGGTGGGGGGCAAGAACATGGGGACCAACTATACTCGGTGGTATCCAGCAACAGTACAAGGGACAATGGGCACAAACTGGAACCCAGCAGATTCCATCTGGAAACAAGGAGAAAAATCTTTGGTATGACAATGCTGGAGCCCTGAAGCAGGTTGCCCAGAGATGTTGTGAAGTCTCCTTGTCTGGAGAAATTCCAAACCCACCTGAACATTGTGATCCTGAGGACCCTGCTCTGGATGACCCTGCTTTAGCAGGGAAGTTGGACTGAATGATCCCCAGAGCTTCCTTTACAGCCCTCACGACGATGGGATTCTGTAAACTGAAATTACAGAGCTCAACCTAACCGCTCTAGTACTTTATGTTGTACCTAAGCAATTAAATATGACCACATAAACCCAAGTCTCAGTCCATTTGACATACAAAAAGAAGCTCAATACTTCCTTTCTGGAGCAAATCCAATACAAGCCATCTCCTTTGTAAATAAGGAGAAGTCCCCAGTGACACAGAAAGTGGCCATTCTGAAAGGCCCTGCTGGTTTTCCATGATCTTCTGCGCATACCTCACATGGCTGCATGTTTCTATACAAGCTGAACAGCAAAAGCACACTGGGAAAACCACAAATTACCCACTGACACACAATCACACATCATTACCACTGAGGGTGATTGCAAATTTGGCAGGCTCTTAATCCTGACCACGTACAACATCTGCACCAAATGTCTCTTTTGGACAGCTGGATGCTTTAGGAGATTTGGCAAAGGAATATGGAAGCCATCTGCCTACCTCTCATCAACTCAGAACACTGAATTTGTTTGTTCTGGAAAAAAAAAAAAATCTCTAATTGATACTTGGTAGCTGCAGGAATTTTGGCACAGATGCTAAACCCTGCAGAGTGCTCTCACCCACAGAATTCTTCCTTCTAATCCAGAGCAAGGATATTTCCCTGATGCAAAACCATGTCCAAGATCAAAAACACAAAACAAAACATGGCCCTAAAGTGTCCCCACACCTCTGGATACTTCCAAAGGACACAGACACTTCAGAAGTAGTACACGCTAGCAGTGTACTATGAAAAAGAATTTACAGGTCAATCTAAGCAAGTGAGTTACTCGTATCCTCAGGCTGTCAAGTAAAGGTCTGGTTTTCACACCATTTTGCAAGATTCTGGTTTACTGAGTTCACTGGGAATACAAGTATGGCAAAGAGCCAGGGATGGGAGGAAAGAAGTGAATATTTTGGATGTTGCAAAAGGGAATTAGGTGGAGGCAGCCTGGTGTACATTTCTAATATGTGTCGAAACTTCTCTCTTGAGATGTATTTCTGATGGTGGGGAAAAATACAAACCCCACAGTGGGCATGGGTGCACATATCCAGTCATGCCAGTTTAAGCATTTCTTGTCTTGCCTTTCCATCTTTGCATCCAGTGCTGCTTCCTCTGTGGCAATTTGGCCAGTTTTCATGATCAGAAGACTAAAGTGGGATTCATACACACATACACATCACTGCCTGCCCATATTTTATTTATAAACATAAACATAGTTTTAGTATCAAATTGGTCTTCCAGTCTTGTTCTGTGTACTTACTCTTAAGTACTTCCACCTGCATAAGTGAAGGATGATAAAGGACTGGGCCTGATCAGCTGGGACAGCTAAAATATTTGCCTAAGCCAGGCCTGCTGCCAAGAGAAATCAGTGTGTGATGATTCCCCAGGAGCTGTTTACTACCAGTGCTGAGTACTGAGCTTCATCTGATTTAAGACTCTCTTCTCAAGGTACCTTGTCTGCATCCAACTGATTATAAAGCTCAGCTGATCGTTCTTTTGAAGAGCTTTAGGAGTAGCTACTTTCCAAGGATTAAGAAACTAAGACTAATGACAGAGTTACTCCCAGGCAGCCTCCAGCCAGCAGTCTGTCCTAAGGGCACATAAGCAGAATCCTTTAATTTCCTAATAGCAAATTGGGTCCTATGCATCAGGATGCATCCCCACTACAGGTCACACCTGAGCTGCCATCAGAAATGTTTCACAGAATTCTCTTGTCCTTTTCAGCACCAGAGTTTGACGTCATGGTTGCAACTAAAGGAAAAATACTTTCACGCGCCATCTCAAAAGACAGTGAATGTTTTTACTTCTCAAGCAGCTGACAAACATGTCCACACAGAGAGAGAAGGTTCTTTCTTTACCATTATGTTCTAACCATTTAAAAGCTGCTCCACTTGTAACTGATTGCAAATTTCTTTAGTAGATTACTAAACCCAAACATCTGACTCAGAAAATACAAGATAGATACGCCGAGGGTGGTAAGACACTGGCCCAGGTTGGCCAGAGACGTGGTAGATGCCCCATCCCTGAAAGCACTGCAGGTCAGATTGTTGGGGTTCTGAGCAGCCTGCCCTAGTTGCATATATCCCTGGAAGGGTGAAGTAGATGGTCTTTGAGGGTGCCTCCCAACCCAAACCATTCTGTGGTTCTGTAAGCATTATTTACCAACACCTCAAAAAAACAGCAAACTTTCAGCTTTCTACTGAGGTATGAAAGTTGAGGTACAAAAGCTCAAATGAAAGATGTTGGGTGCTGTGTGGATAAACACTTCCCTGATGTCTTCCAGATGCAGTGTTGGAGATGCTGCCTGCAACAAGTCTCCCAGTGTCAATGCACATGCCACTGGAAAGACCCTTCCAATGGACTCAGGGAGCACTGGCAAGGTGCTTAGTGCTAGGATATGGAACAAGACATTTCAAGTTTCTTCCTGAAAGATGTTCCCTTGGACTCAGTTGCTTTTAG
The DNA here is from genome assembly GCA_013399775.1 of Semnornis frantzii. Taxonomy (NCBI): domain Eukaryota; kingdom Metazoa; phylum Chordata; class Aves; order Piciformes; family Ramphastidae; genus Semnornis; species Semnornis frantzii. Next base: position 21,856 of record VWYK01126607.1, on the reverse strand, counting down.
CTAACCTAGCTATGATAATTTCTTAAGAGCCCAAGAAGGTGCAGTGAGCAACTTTTACCAGATTCGTAATCGGACAGGCAAAAGTCAAACAACCCCCAGAAGCTCACATTTCATTAATGCACTCAACTCTTTCTCTCTCTGTTTTAACAGCTTTCAGACTCAGCTTTTCGACTATTAACCTCAGTATACAAACTTCAGCTTAACAAGACAAATGACCAGAAGGATGCTGACTGCACACAGAGGTTTCCTTTAGTTAGCTACTCAAAAACCAGACAGAACCCCCTGAAAAGCACTTCTGAGGTGTCCACTCAACTTTAGTGGAGCATCATAACAAAAAGTGGGGCATGGGTAGCAGGCGGAAGGAGGGGATTCTGCCCCTCCACTCTGCTGAACCCCCACGTGCAGTGCGGGGGCCAGCTCTGAAGGCCTCAGCACAGCAGAGACATGACCTGTTGGAAGAGGGCCACAGCAATGATAGGAGGGCTGGAAGCCTTCTGCTGTGAGGCTGGGCTGAGATCATTTGGGTTGTTCGACCTGGAGGAAAGAATGTTCCAAAGAGACGTTAGGGCCTTCCAGTATTTGAAGGGGATACAGAAGATCAAGAGAGGGACATTTCACAAAAACATGGAGTGACAGGACCAGGGCAATGGCTTCAAACTGGTAGAAACTCAATTTAGATTAGACATTAGGAGGAAAATTTTCCCCATGAGGGTGGTAAGGCACTGGAACAGGTTGCCCAGAGAAACTGCGGGAGCTTCAAGACTGGAAGTGTTCCAAGCCAAGTTGGATAGAGCAGGGCTGATCTGGTAGGAGGTGTCTCCACCCATGGCAGATGGGTTGGAAGCAGGTGATCTTTAAGCTCCCTTCCAACCCAAACCATTCTAGGATTGTATGATTACTGAAGCTCCACCCTCATGGATAGTGTCAGTCATCACTCTTGTACTTCAAATTCTTCACCAGTCACCTCAGGCCAGTGACCAAAGCCTGGATGAAACTCAGGGATTGAAGATTTAACAGCAGTTGTACTAAACATGTGCCTTGATAAAAGTGTAAGGGTTTTTTTCCCTTTCTGGGGACAAGAAACATATAGACTTCTGGCATCTGCAGGACAGCCACCTTCCTCTTCCATCCCTTGGCTCTTTGAACAGCCCTAGAGATCTGTTCTCATCAAGGTGCCAGCAGCCATCACTTCAGAAATAGTTTTGGCTGCCTCTAGCCAGCACTCAATGGATGATTGCCCAAATCACAGATCACACAGCTGGCCACTCAGCTGACAGTCCCTAAGAGAGGCCATGGGGATTACATGAGTCTCTTATGACTAGGTGGTCCTTCATAGTCAAGGTCTGAGGAAGGAATTATGTTCAGAAGTGCTGCCCATGCTCTTCTGCACCTCCTCTGTGCACAAAGAGTTTTGGTTTTACACTTGTCCATCCAGTACTGCCAAGAGTACAGAAGTTCAGTCTGCTGGTTTTTTCCCCTAATGAAACAAAGCACCAGCAGACACAAGAGAAGAAAAAAACAAAACAAAACAAAAAAGCATTTGTGGATACAATAGAAGCAGCTTTGACAGATTTCTTCCCTGGGTGTCCAGTAAGGAATGAAGGGCGGATAAGGGCTGCAGCCACAGCCTGCGTACTGTACAGCGTGGGAGCAGCAGGCCATCACCAACCCTGGCTCCCAGCTCCCGCTCAGCATCCGAAAAGGTCATCAGAGTCCCTCTGGTTTTGTTTATTTCCCCTTGTTAACAACAATCTGAACCCAGTAAGCTTCAGTTCATAACGCTCTTTACATTCTTTCTCCAGACTGAACTCCAGTTCAGGCCAGGCCTATTTCTGTCTCATCTCCTGCTCTGTGTACTTTGGCACTGCTCCTTCAACACTTTTAACAGTGCTGGATGAAGAACTGACACTACAGAACAAGGCAGGAATTCATGGAACCACAGATTTTACAGTGCTCTTCAGTCATTAATAACCTTAACGCCTTGAACTCAAATCAAATACTATGTAAAACTCCATTTATAATTCAAAATTTCATTCCAAAGGAACTCGTTTCCTGCAATATCTATCAGAGCTTCGTTCTGAGCTGCTGCCCACAGCGCGGCAGGCGGGGAACAGCCGAGCTCCACCATGGGGAGCCTCTTGGCACTGCAGGTTACCACAAGCTCGCCCGCAAGGCTCCTTCCCTTTCTTTAACTACACTCCGGTTCCCACCGTGTCCCCAGATGCATCTCACGACGGAAGGGGTCCAGAGGCTGTCTGGCAAAAAAAAAAAAAAACACCCGGGGAAAAAAAAAAAAACCCTAACTAAAAAAAACCAAAAAAAAACCAAAAAAAACCCCAACCCAACAACTTCTTTTATTTTTCCAGGAGAGACGAATCCAATTACAAAGTCTAAGAACTTCTGCTGCTTGATAGCTAATATTCACTTCCTTCGAACAGACTCTGGTGATCCTTGGAGAGGGCTATCTTAGTGAAGCCAAGTCAGCTTTTGGGTCACAAGACATAACCGAAACTGAAAAAGCAACTGGCTGTCTTGCTGCTGAAACTGCAGCCACAGTGCTCTCATGAAGGGTATGGAATTACTAATGCACTCAGCACCCACCTCTTCACAAAAACAGACCCCATCAGCAAATAACATTACCACCTGCAACTTGAGCACTCTGAGAGCAGGACATCCCAGAGCTGCTCATCCATAACGATGAGAAATACTCTACATTCATGCTATGCAACATAAAGCAATAGTCCACATCAGGAACAGCACTCAACATGTATAATTACTACTCAGTTATTAATAAACCAGGAATCAATGTTTTCATGAAGGAGCCATTCTCCAAACAAGCTTTATGGAGACCACAGCACTAAGCAGTTGGTGCTTAAAGCTGACAAGAGACCATGGAAACAAGTACTTTGCAGATTAATGGTATGCTGTTCTTTAAAAGGCTTTATGTTCTGGGCATGCCTTCACATGACAAAAAAAGACCACGTTTTTAAAAATCTTAGGTGGAATATAGTGTATTATTTTTAAATGATCCTTTTGGGGTCTTTTTGACAAAGTGGAGTTATATGAGGTTCAACAAGGCCAAGTGCCAGGTCCTGCACTCGGGACACATCAGTTCCCTGGAATGCTCTAGGCCTGGGGTAGAGTGACTGCAAAGCTGCCTGGAGGAAAAGGACCATGGGGTGCTGGTTGACAATAGGCTGAAGCCAAGCTAGTGTGTGCCCCAGTGGCCAACAGCATCCTGGCCAGGATCAGCAACAGTGTGGCCAGTAGGACTGGAGAGGCGATTGTCCTCCTGTACTCAGCACTGATGAGGCCACACCTCAAATACTGAGTTCAGTTTTGGGCCACTCACTCCAAGACAGACATTGAGGGGCTGGAGCATGTCCAAAGAAGGACAAAGAACCTGGTGAAGAGTCTGGAGATCAGGGGTGATGAGGAGCATCTGAAGGAACTGAGGTTGTTTAGTCTGGAGAAGAGGAGACCCATGGGAGGGAGACTTTCTGGTTCTCTCCAACTCCCTGAAAGGAAGTTGGAGCAATGTGAGGGTTGGTCTCTCCTCACATGCAACAAGCAACAGGACAAGAGAAAATGGCCTCAAGTTGCTCCATGGGAGGTTTAGGTTGGATGTTAGGAAGACTTTCTTCCTTGAAAGGGTTGTTAAGGCCTGGAACAAGCTGCTCAGAGCAGTGGTGGAGGCCCCATCCCTGGAGGTATTCAAAAGCCACGTAGATGTGGTGCCAATGGTCATGGTTTAGTGGTGACCTGGCAGTGCTGGGTTAATGGTTGGACTTGATCTTAGTCTTTTGCAACCTTAACAATTCTATGATTTTGACGTGGGACAAACAAAAACTACTAGATACAAACCTCGTACACCAGCACAGTAAGCTTTAGGGTTATTTTCCTCCATAAAAGACACGGAAAATACAGAAAAGACTGACCTAAAATTCCTTAAGATGCCAGACACAATAATTGAAAAGCTATTTAAATAAATTTTGCTTTGCAAACTATCAACAAATCAGATAGTCAATTAGCCCTAAAGAAAAAAGTAGTGATACTGTAACCTCAGAACTACACCTGCATAATTAAAACATAACTCAGTAAGTTGTTCTCAGTTTTCATACCAAGGCACCTGCAGCCTTTCAGTACCTGAAAGGGGCCTACAAGACAGCTGGGAAGGGGCTTTTTATAAGGGCTTACAGAGATAGGACAAGGGGAAATGGATTGAAGCGTGAGAAGGGCAGATTTGGATTGGAGATTAAGAAGAAATTCTTTACAGTGAGGGTGGCGAGACACTGGAACAGGTTGCCCAGGGAGGTTCTGGATGACCACTCCCTCTAGGTGTTGAAGGCCAGGCTGGATGAGGCCTTGAACAGCCTGGTCTAGTAGAAGGTGTCCCTGACCTCTGGGGGGGGGTTGGTGGGGGTCTTTGAGGTCACTTCCAATCCAAATCATTCTATGATACTATGAAAGAAAGGAGTTTCTTTTAGAAGCTTTCAGAAGAATAAAACCAAGTTTCCATGAGATGACATCTTGTGTATGCATCTATACACATACACATCTGTGAACATCACCTTTTCAATACTATAAAATATTTTGTGATGTGTTCAGTTGCCATCCTTTGAAAATGCACATTTCCAAGCATAACAGAAATAAAGTAATCTGAAGCCAGCTGCTAGGAGAAAGAAACACCATCATATTCAGTATGAAACTCCTAGTATTCAGCATAAGAGTTGCTCTGCACCAAGACTATTTTTTTTTTTACTATTAAAAATGCATTTGCTTTCTTTACAAGTGGATGATAGAGGTTTATTGATTTCACTTAGAACAGGCCTCAGCTCCCCTCCAAGCATTACACTATAAAATGAATTGCTCAAGGATTACCAGTGTAAAACCATTGCAAAGCCAAACCATTCCCTTTTAGCCATTATAACTGCAAATTCAACTCTCCATGCATCATTTCACATAAATGTCCACTGCACAAAACTATCCCATATGTAGCTTACAGAATATGGCAAATAACACTGTAGACACTGAGTGTGCACTCCAACAATATCCACTTGTGAAAATCACACCCAGGCCCCTAACAGCACTTCAATGGTGCCTCAAACACCACTGTGAGTAAAGAAACTTCAATTAGCTTAAGTTAAAGCACCTGTTTAAAGATCATAAAATCCCAGGATTCCAACATGGTGGGGTTGGAAAGGACCTCTAGATATCATCCAGTCCAACTCCCCTGCTAAAGCAAGGGCACCCACAGCAGCTTGCCCACGATCACAATGTTCAGGAGGGTCTGGAATCTCTCCAGAGAAGGAGACTCCACAACCTCTCTGAGCAGCCTGCTTCAGGGCTCCAGCACCCTCATGCCAATGGATTTTCTCCTCCTGTTCAGGTGGAATCTCCTCAGTACCAGTTTGTGCCTGTTGCTCCTTTGCTCCTTGTCCTGTCACTGGGTGCCACTGAAAAGACTCTAGCCCTGTCCTCCTGACCCTACCCTTTAGCTATTGATCAGCATTGATTCAATCCCCTCTCGGGCTGCTCTTCTTCAGGTTAAATAACCCCAGGTCTCTCAGCCTTTCCTCCTCACAGAGATGCTCCAGGGCCCTCAGCATCTTTGTAGCCTCCACTGGACTCTGTCCAGTAGTTCCCTGTCTCTACTGATGTGGGGAAAGCTCAGAACTGGACCCAGTACTGCAGATGTGGATTCATCAGAGCAAAGGAGAAACAATCTTCTTCAACCTGCTGGCTGCATTCTTCTCAATGTATCCCGTTAGATGTTAGAAGAAGTGAACTTCTTGAACAGAATGAAGTGAATTTTTAAAAACCTATTATTATTATTTTTACCAGTGAAGACTTTGCAAATAATTCATTTTCTTTTTCTACTTAATAAGCTCATTTCTTACTCCTAGTGAGGCTTTGTTTGATAGGTTGGACCAGATGACATCTCAAGGCTTCTCCCAACCTGGGCTATTGTAGGATTCTATTGCACACTAAAGCAATGGGAAAAAGCTGCAGAAAGCACGACTGCAAAATTTCTTCTCTGACAGAGCCAATCTGGGCAGGAGAAGACACTGAAACAGTTCTATTTTTACAAATATGTGGTTTGGCTTGAAATGTCAGTTCAAGAATACAGATCTAGCAAGCTTTTCATGGCCAGATAAGCAATTCAAAACCTTCATCAGAGTACTGTTTACTTTGGTAACTGGGGAGTCATCTGGAAGCAGCTCTCACCCATCCCTTAACTTTTGCCTGTATCATTTGTAACTGCATGATTTTCTAAAAGGCACCAACAAAAACACTTTTAAGCAGCAGAAATCATTCAATAAGGGATAAACTTACTGCAGAACTATAAGGAACCAAGCCTGAGAAACTCAAGTGGCCACCACAACCTCAGAGTAAGGGGAAAGGAGTCACACAACCAGGCTGAGGAGATTCTCCACAGCTGCCAAAATAACTAGATGGTTGACAATGCCCTTTCTGTGGTCCAAACCACGGAAAATGCCTTGGAGTGTGGCTCCTGGTTCTTCCCAGCTCTCACTCTAGAGCAGCAGCATACAAAGGCCTCATGGCAGTGGTTTGCATCAGCCCCCAAGTCAACTCTCCTGACTGGCACACGACGGTCACCTAAAGTTTAGTTGCTGGGAGTCATTTAACAACTACATGGGAAGTAAAATTCTCTTCTCCCCTGCTGCCCTACTAAGCTGAAGGGCATTGCTGGTGTCTCCACAGAACAGATATAAACACTAATATTTTATAAACTGTATTGATTAAAGCTGCATAGACTATCAAGATTTTGGACTCCATGGCATAAAAACAAAGACTTTCAGCTTCAGAATCATAGATTCACTTTGGTTGCAAGAGACCTTTAAGATCATCAAGTCCAACCATTAACTCAGCAGTGCCAAGTCACCACTAAACCATGTCACTCAGCACCACATCTACACAGCTTTTAAATACCTCCAGGAATGTGTACTTCGCCACTGCGCTGGGCAGCCTGTTTCAGGTCTCGACAACCCTTTTGGGGAAGAAATTCTTGCTAATGTCCAATCTAAACCTCCCCTGGTGAAACCTGAGGCCATTTCTTCTGGTCTTGTCACTTGTTCCTTGGGAGAAAAGATTGACCCTCACCTTACTCCAGCCTCCTTTCAGGTAGTTGCAAAGAGCAAGAAAGTCCCTCCAGCTGTTGGTTCTTTCCACCCTCTGAGCAGGCAGAACAAGAGTCTTAGGTGGCTACTAGCAGTACAATGGTGCAATATCTTCACTCCCTGTTTAAGCAGCTACCAAGTGGAGGAGACAGCCAAACCTGTAGGTTACCTGCTATTGATACAGGTTTGAGAGTTCAGTAGTTTTTAGGAAGCTGCAGAAACATTCAATTCTCTCTAGTATTGGGTGACAGGATTAAAGGAAATGTCCTGAAATTGTGCCAGGGGAGGTTTAGGTTGGATGTGAGGAAAAATTTCTTTCCTGTCAGAACGGTCAGGCACTGGAACAGGCTGCCCAGGGAGGTGGTGGAGTCACCATCTCTAGAGGTGTTCAAGAAATGCATGGACATGAGACTCTGGGACATGCTTTAATGGCCATGGTAGTGCAGGGATGCTGGTTGGACTCAATGATCTTGGAGGCCTCTTCCAGCTGAAGAGAATTCTGTAATTCTCTGCTAATATTATCTGCAGATGATCAGCAAACTTGGCTCAAAAAACCTCAGAATTAAGCACCAGAAGTCTTTTACAAGACGCTAACTTCAATGCCACAAAGCACAAAAATAACAGAGATATACCAAGGGTACGGTGTCTGGTCCAGCTACTTGGCCTGCAACAGTACTGAGATGCCATCTACAAGTCCCAGAAGTGCCATTATTCTTCTTTTCTCTGACATCTCACTTACAAAAACATGTTTTGCCAGCTCTTCTACAGAAGCAATAACTCCAGGCAGCTCACTGCAGGAAGATTCCTGAGAGCTTAGCTGGGCGTCTACTAAACAATGCAGATGCAGCAATGCTTTATCTGCAGGCCGCAGTTCAGTGCAGGGAGCTGCAGTCAGTGCACTGGCAGCAGCAGAAGTCCAGCCTGTGCAGATTGGTGTCGGTCCTCTGCAAGGCTCATGGCCCTGGCACAGACCACAGGGAATGTGACTGCAGCCAAAGCAGCAGTGGCAGAAAGGGAGGTTAATGGCTATAGGAAAGCTGTTCCATGGTTTTGGAAGGAGTAAAGGGAAAATCATGACAGTATTTCTGCTCTTGCTGCAGGTTTGAGTGTTCAGTCTCGTTTAGGAAGCTGTGAAAGACAGGGAAACATTAAATATTATCTGTGGATTATAAAATTCCACTGAGTTTTACTAGTGCAAAAATGCAAGCATGCTCCAAAGTGATTCATAAAGCAGATGTGAGGAGGAAAGGAGGAGGGGAAAAATAAATATGAGAACATTAACTTTTTTTACCCTAAACAAAACAGTCTTTTTCTTTTTGCATGAGGATAGCTACAGTCTGCTAAACAGGAAGACACTGTGCTGACACCTTGCTTTGTTTGCTCACCTTTCAAAATCTCCTCAAAACAATGCCACGAGCTATGTTCAACAAGAAATTAGCCTAGATTAATTTAAGTGCTTTACAATGAAGGCGGTGAACAGGTTCCCCAGGGAGGTGGTGGAGACTCCATCCCTGGAGACATTCAAGGTGAGAGCTCTGACCTTGCGGATGTACTTGCTGACTGCAGGGGGGGTTGCACTAGATGACCTTGGATGGTCCCTTCCGATCCAACACAACTGTGATTGCATGACTTCAACAGCATCCTGGCCTGCATCAGGAATAGTGTGACCAGCAGGTTGAGGGATGTGAGTCTCCTCTACTCAGCACTGGTGAAGCCACACCTCAAACACTGGGTTCAAGTTTGGGACCCTCAGACTGAGAAGGACATTGAGGTGCTGGAGCAGGTCTAGTGAAGGGCAACAAAGCTGGTGAATAGTCTGGAGAACAGGTCTGGTGAAGAGCAGCTGAGGGAACTGGGGTTCTTTTGTTCAGAGAAGAGAAGGCGAAGAGGAGACCTCATTGTCCTCTACAACTTCCCGAAAGGAGGTTGGAGCAAGGTGGAGGTTGGTCTCTTCTCACATGCAGCAAGCAATAGGACAAGAGGAAATGGCCTTGAGTTGCACCAGGGGAGGTTTAGGTTGGAGATTAGGAAAACTTCCTTCACAGAAAGAGTGGTCAGGCACTGGAACAGGCTGCCCAGGGAAGTGGTGGAGTCCCCATCCCTGGAAGGACTTAAAAGACACATGGATGTGCTGCTGAGGGACATGGATAAGTTGTAGCAGCTTAGCACTAGTTGTGGGATTGTGAGTTCTAGGCAAGTGGTTGGGTGTGATCATCTCACCCAGCCTCAACAGTTCTATGATTCTAACTTGCCTTAATCACTGTATTTCTTCTGTCTGGTATAGTCCAACAAGATTGAATGTACTCAGCTGACTGCTGGACAACATGAAGCTCTACCATGGAAATAAAATAATAAATCACTAAATACTTACCAAAGTTACTCCTAAAAGCATTATTAAGTTTTTTAAATGGAAGCATTTGCCATGATTATTGTTTTCACCAAATTGTTCAGCCTTTTTAACCAGTAGAGCACAAAGCTTTCTTCTATGGAGAATTTGGATGTGTAGCCTTGAAGCCATCAAAGTCCAAAAATCAATGCTACAACCTGACTTGTTTATGTAGGTCAATCCAAAACATCTTTTCTTCCAGACACAATGCAGAACCTGGAAAACATTCACTCTGAAAGTGCAGGTGCTGACAGCTCATGCTGGGATATTGGAAGTGGTAAGCACTCCCCATGCAAGGCAACACAAGTGAAAGGTGGGTGCTAATTCCTTAGCTGCTGCTGCTGGCAGCCAAGTCCACTAACTGAGGATGCCACCAGTGAACACTAAGAGTTTTGTCCCATACCATTACTACTGTGGAGAAATAAAGGGGTCCATAGTCTGATCTTCTCAGCTGAAGTTTGCTCTCAGTGTTTTTAGCTGTCCTGTTACCACAGATTCTCACCCTATCTGTGCTAGGAATCAGAACATTAGAGGTTGGAAGTGACCTCCAGAGGTCATCGAGGCTAACTCTCCCCCAAAGCAGGATCACCTAGAGTAGTCTGCACAGGAATACATCCAGGCATGTTTTGCATGTCTCCAGAGAAGGAGACTCCACAGCCTCCCTGGGCAGCCTGTTCCAGTGCTCTGTTACCCTCAATGTAAAGAAGTTTCTTCTCATGTTGAGGTGAAACCTTCTATGTTCAAGTTTATATCTGTTGCTCCTTGTCTTATTACTGTTGCTCCTTGTCTTATTACTGCACACCACTTGGCACAGTTTCAGTGTTTACTTTCCATGGCCTTTTCCTCTCATATTCTTTTCTCGGCCTGACATCACACATTTAGTCTTCTAATAACATTAAGACTTTATCAGCAACATCCAGCCTCAAGTAGTTAACCACTGCTGTCATATCAGAGTTGGCAAGCGAGCACTCCTCAGCCTCTTCAGAGCAAAGTCAAGTGGATTAGCATAGGATATGGAAACACTTATAAAGTTATGAGAGCTTGATGAGATTTCAGTAGTGCCAAAACAATAAAACTCATCCAAAAACTCTACACCATTAAAAATAGAAAGGAAAAAAAAATAATTTTCAGTAGACTGCATGAATTAATACCTCAGTTGGCCCGAACCGCCACACAAAGATGTCACTCATCTCTAATCTGAAGGACAAGATCCTCAATTACACATCTCCGACAATACGTTCTTTTAGCTGAAGCTAGTCTTAAGATAGATTGATCTTGCCCTTATAGACTGGATTCTTATTCTGGTGTGGTTTACTTAGTGCTCCTGCTGTGAGGTCTCTCTGGCACACCCTCAAGTGCCAAGCTCATGCCTGATGTCCTTCACAGGGAAGGGACCTCGAAAGATTATCTAGTCTAACCCCTCTGCCAGAGCATGATCATCCATACCAGATCACACAGGAACACATCCAAAGAGATCTTGAATATCTCTAGAGAGGTTTTCTCTAAGATGAAAGCACAGGTATGCACACTGATGTCTGTGCTACAGCCACTCAGAAATTCTCCTTCATGCCTTATTTCTTCTTGTGGTTTTGAGCCTTCTTTTGGATGTTCTTAATGGCATTCAGAAACCCACATGAAACTCCTACATATGTTAATAGTCAGGCTGCCTTTCTTGGACACCAATATCAAGGAACAAAGACCATAAGCCTCTTTGAACAACAGTCAGTTGTGCAGGATGGAGGAACTGAACTGCCCACTAGTAAAGCCATGGTGAAGACTGTCACTGCAATGAATTTAGGAAACAGGCAAGTAGAGATGCAAATAGTGACTCAGGCTCTTTGTGTGAAGTTCTGGTTCATGTTTCTGGAAGAGAAAATGATACCCAAATGCCTGAGATTGTATCACATAGGTTTCAATGTCTAGTTCTGTTAAATATTCTCGTCACCCAAGGCAAATCTTTAGAGCCTCACTCAGAAAAAACACTTAACCAAAAGTGAAAATGATATGTAAATCAACACAATATACACAAAAACATTCATAAGTCTTTGCTCAAACAGAGAGAGTTGTTTGTGCCCAAGGTTTCCAAGCTCACTGTGAAGAAGGTAGTGTTCCCCACCTCCCACCCTTTCTTTCTCCTTAAAGTAAGAGGACAGGAATATTTACCATCATATGAAGGCAGAGATACTATGACAGCAGAAATGTTAATAAAAATGTTATGGATTCATTTCTGGTGTGAATTGGTTTTGGTTGGAAAAGACCTCTAAGGTCACTGAGTCCTACCATCGACCTAACACCAACATGGCCATTAAACCATGTCCCAAAGTGTCATGTCCATGTATTTCCTGAACATCTCCAGAGATGGCAACTCCACCACCTCCCTGAGAAGCCTGCATAATCACTTTTTCTGTGAAGTGACTTTTCCTAATATCCAACCTAAATGTCTTTTGGCACAATTTCAGGCTATTTCCTTGCATTCTATCACCTGATTCAAAGGAGAAGAGACCTATTGCCACCTCAGTGCAACCTCCTTTCAGGGAGTTTTAGAGACCCCTCATTATGTGGTCCAAGACCCCAGTGGTCCAGCTAAACTATATAAATACAGATAAAAAACTGTCCACACGTCAAATATCAAGAAGCGAAATTTAACACAAGAGAATAACTAGATGAAATTCCATCTCTCTCTCACATATGCTAAATTAAAATAGTTTGTAGTGAAGTTCGGACTCCACATCTACAAAGCTCGTGTCATGTCAGGATATATAAACAAAGACAGGAAGAATAGAATTCACCTCACTCTCCAGCCACATCTCACATTTACTCAGCTCTTTCAAGCATGTTATGGTGCTGATTACAATAATGCCTTAAGGCACAACAGGATTTTTTTCTGTTTTTGTGATCTTCACTTTAAAACTGCTTTGTAATGACACCAAGGCAATACAATTCTTATTTAATGATAAGGTCGAAGAGCACCCTATAATTTAAAACACTGCACTTCTAATTGACAAAAATGAGTCAAGAAAGGCAGGATGAGTTCAGATCCTGTCCTGAGTACAACGGAACTTCAAACAGTCCTGAAAAACATCTGAGCTAATAAAAACCAGACCCTGCTTCAATAAGCTTTCAGCAACAAAATTTCATCTACATTGTTACTCTTGGAATTTGGGAAAGTAAGAGGAGCCAGTAAGGCCTGAAGAGGAGCTGTGAAAGGATAATTGGGAAATCTGCACTATTTAGGAAATCAAGAAAGCACATGACCAAAGCCAGGCTCTGACCTCAATGATGCTGCTGTAAATACAAAGCAATGCCACTGACTGCAATGGAATTACTCAGGATTTACTCCATGCTAAGTGAGGTCAAAACCTGTTTGATGAGACAGAATAGCAAAGTGAAAAACACAGCTTTTTTAGCCACACAGTGGGGTGTTTGATTGCAAGAAACTGTTTCATGCTATGTAGCCACAATACAAAAGGTAAGGTGGACTTCAGCTACCACATAAAGACCCATAGCCACAATTTCTAAAGCTTGAAAGGTTTTATGCACTCCAAATCTCTCTATAAACAAGCTTATGCAAATTAAAAAGTTAATTCCAAACATGCTTCATTTATTTAGAGCTTTTCTTCTCTGCATTTTAATCTCTAATCATACTTATCATTCCCATGAAGTAGGCATGCAACATCAGCTTGTCAGTTGCCTCCCTCATGGCCTTAACCAAAAGAGATTTGCCAGCTCTTCCCCCCTGCTAAGCCAGAGATCCAACTCTATAAGCTGCCACACTCCTACATTGTGGAACTTGTGGAAGAATAGACAGAGGGCATCTGATCAATGGTCAACAAGAGCTAAAGAGTGGGGAGCAATAGGACGGGGATGGACTATTTCCGGTGGATCCCAGTGACAGGACCACACGTAGATGGGACAAACTGGAATCCAGAAGGTTTCATCTGAACAGGAGGAGAAATTTCTTTGCTGTGAGGGTGCTGGAGCCCTGAAACAGGCTGCCCAGAGAGGTTGTGGAGTCTCCTTTTCTGGAGAGATTTCAAACCCACCTGGACATTGTGTTCCTGGGTAAGCTGCTGTGGATGACTGCTTTAGCGGAGGGGGTTGACTGGATGATCCCAAGAGGTCCCTTCCAACCCCCACCAGTCTGGAATTTCTGCACCTTCCCTCTTACAGAAAAAAAACTGGATATGGATCAGTCCAAGTGGCTACGCCAAACCACTGAAACCTTAAAAGTTTTTCTTAAAGTGGTAAATTGATAAATTCTTTCAAAAGCAATTTAGCCACTACACATAATTTTCATCTGACTGTACCATGGTTCATTTAGGTAATGGAATGATATTTAATTATGCTTTCATGGGTGGGAAAAGGGCTGAGCTTTTGCAGTATTGACATGATCTCTACTTTTCACACTCTAAGCATGAGCAGCAACAGTAATATTTAGAACAAAGCCTGACACACAAAGCAGTCACATTTTTTCTCCCACTGTCAGCATTCAGAGACTGTCTGGATCAGCACACACACCGATCCTGGGTAGCTCAATCTTTCCAGTTCAGTTCAGCTCATTAGTGACAGGGACACTCACTCCCTTCCCACTGCAGCTCTGCTGGCTGAAAAAACTGACAGCCCCACCTTCTAGAACCACCCAAACTCAGGATCTGTTGGTCTGGTTCAGACCCAGAACAAACTCTAGAAACAGATTTGCTGCCATAATCAGCATGTAAAGTAACAATGACATGTGTCCTTGCTACGACTCTCATCCATGCAAAAGCCAACATCAGCCATCAGGCATACTGAAAGCAGCTAAGGAATGATTTCTCCGTCATCTCCATCATCCACCTCACACAAGGCATCCAGTTCTGATGTCTCCATTATTAGAAGGGCATAGAACTGTTGGAGAGAGTCCAGAGGAGGCCACAAAGATGATCCAAGGGTTGAAACACCTCTGCTATGAGGATAGGCTGAGGGAGCTGGGGTTGCGCAGTCTGAATAGGAAAAGACTCTAAGGGGACCATAGAGCTGCCTTCCAATACGTGAAGGGACCCTACAGGAAGGTTGGAGCAGGACTTCTCATGAGTGTGTTTAGAGACAGGACAAAGGGAAATGGTTTGAAGCTGAGGGAGAGTAGGTTTAGACTGGATCTTAGGAAGAAGTTCTTCAGTACAAGCGTGGTGAGACTCTGGAATGGGTTGTTCATGGAGGTTGTGGATCCCCCTGCTTAGAGGTGTCCAAGGCCAGATTAGATGAGGCCTTGGGCAACCAAGTCTAGTTGAGAGGCATCCCTGCCCATAGCAGTGGGGCAAGTAGATGATCTCCAAGTTCCCTCCCAACCTAAGCCATTCTATGACCTCCAGCACAAAGCTGTCTGTGGTTAACACAACACATCTTTCAGAGCAAGAATATGTTGTCTTTAGCAGCAACACATTTCATCACCAGGATCCAGTCTGTATATGAAAAAGAAATAGACTGCCAAGAAATGTTGAGATAAAGGAGGGGAGTGCTGAGAAGGGACACTGAACTTCTGAGGAAAAAGGGTCAATGGAAATTTTGAGGAAGAGATGGGCTGAAGGCAGACACAAAGAAGATAAAAAGATGTTGGAGTCCAACAGATTATGAAAAGAAAACAAGGAATAAATATTTCAGAGACAAAGAAGTGATTTGTGGGTTTGTGGTTAACACAGAGGACTGACTCAGGAGTAAGTCACATGAATTCCTTGCTCTTAGGTTCAGTTTACGTACAATTTAGAAAGAGATGACATAACCAGATCAAAACAAACAAATCCCCAAACCCAAACACCAAAAACCCACTCATTTTAAATACCCTCTCAAGATATAGGGGTTTAAGCAATGCGCTGTCAAATGAGGAGGCAACACTCCTGGGCATGAACCACTGCCTAAGCACTATGTTATGCCCTCCAAATGCTGCAGGAAAGCAGTCAGAGTGTTAACCTACCCAGTGCACACCATGTTCTGCTTCAGCACTCCAGCAGGGGCCCCAAAGCTGGGGCTGTGCCACTTGCTGGAGGCTAGCATTACTTCTGGAACTCAAACTCTGGTAACAGACAGTAGTTAGTGTCTGCACAGTGATACTAAAGAGCTCTAATTAAAACCACACCACTATTGTGTTGGTGCTATGCAAGCTAAATCACATAAAATGGAGAAGTGCCATGGCAGAGTGATTTGCCCAAAGGTTGGCAGCAATCAGTCACCTGGGTGCTCCAGCTATTGTTCACTTACCTAAAGGTACATGCTTGTTTGATTTACCTACTTACAACCTAAAACCTGCTCCGAGACAGCAACTGTAAAGTTGCAATTTCTTGAGAACCTCATCAAATAGGGACATGAAAGACACCACAGTATTCTGCTGTTGGAAGGCAGAGGACTTGTCTTTTTTTTTTTTTCTGCACAGCTTTCCTTTTCTTCTGTTGCTCCATAAACTCTTAAGTGCAAACATACTAGTTCAGTGAACTAACCAAGACCCCACTAACTAAACAAAAAGCTCTGTCCTTTGGAAAAACAGCCTTGGACATACCATTGTACAGCTTAAGAGAACTCAGGAAATGTTTCAGTGATATTCAGCGTCTCCAGAGACACTTCACTTCAGCTCATGAAAATACACTGGTGTTCAAGGCATGAAAATTACAATGGCTTCCTGCTTACACTCCCTGCCCCCACCCCAGGCTATGAACCTAATTTAAACAAGATGGCAAGAATCCAGCAGTAACCTATAGTCACAGATTAGAGCTGCTATCCCGTGCAGACACAGCAGACATTTAGCTAGGACTACAGCAACACAAGACATTCCTTCCTTCTCATTTAATTATGCAAGCCCACCCCCACTCACTCCCCTTCAGCAGGGTTTTTCCAGGTTGAAAACCTAGGGTCTCCTGCTTTTGGTTACACCTCATTGCAGAGCAAGATCTACTGGTTTGTCATTTAGCCTATTGTTGTGAAGGTGATAGTAGGAATTTGGCTATAATTATGACACAGGCTGCACAAAATGCTCTTTTAAAACTGTCTTCATATTTTGTAAGGACAAAACAGCAGAGAAAGAACACCGAAGCACTGAGAGGGATGAAGCTCGCTCCCTCTCAACTACAGCTCTGAGGGCCAGCTGTCATCTGCAAGAGCTGGCTCAGGCAGGCACCTGGAAAGCGTGAATTAAAATCTTCTCTGCACAATGCTCATACATACAAGTTTATCTTAGGAGTCTCATTATGTTGTACACAGGTTCTGAGCACCAGCGAACCTAATATCACTAACTGGTATATCACCAAGAGCATGCAGTAAGGAAGCTGTGGTTGCAGAGCACCTCTAACAGCGACACATTACTGACAAGAAATTCCACATTTGAAGTTATCATTTGGTGCACAAGATGTGTTCAGCCCCTTGGCATGGTGTCTGGGAACTGTCAAATTAAACATGCATATATTTCAACAGTAATGTTCTGCAGACTGAAATCTGCGGCTCACTGTATTTTAGGAATAGGGCTACAACTGGAGCAGAGTTAGAAAACTGCCTCTGTGATGAGGAGCACCAAGGACAGCAAAGAAAATTAAGATGGAAAAGTACATGTCATAGAGGACAGTAAGCCCCCATATCTTCATAAATACACACAGCCTGCTGCAATCGCATTACACACCAACAATGTGCATCACAGCCTCCACTTCTGCCTTAGCCCCATGCATGATCAGCCTTGAAGCTGCCACTATCACTCCTTCGGCTTACACAGGACAGGCTCTGCTGAGCACCCGAGGTCCAAACCATGCTGGCAACCTGCAGAAAAGGCAAATGAAGTGCAAGGGATTCTGATAAGACACATTATTAGGCGCCTACAAATACTCACCACGAATTGGACTCGCAGAAGTCACTCAGTTTACACGGGAGCTACCTGCACAGGCTGCCTCAGCGCTACCTGATTTCAGCCTGAAATGCCCTACCAAAGGGAAGTTCTTCAGCGGGGCTGAAGGCCTGGGTTCAGATCAGAGACATCACAGTGCGTGCACACTCTGTGTGAGCAAGGCTCACACTAAGCACTCAGTATAACAAAATCCCAGACTGGTGGGGGTTGGAAAGGACCTCTGGGGATCATCTAGTCTACTTGCCCTGCTGAAGCAAGGTCACCCACGGCAGCGTGCCCAGGCTCACAATGTCCATCTCTTCAGAGAAGGAGACTCCACAAGATCTCTGATCCATATGACAGGATGAAAAGCAGTATGAAACAAACCTCAGGGGCTATTATTTCCATAGTCAGACCCACAGCAGGTAAAAGTCAGAAAACAGAAAGCCTCTCACTTCACTTCGTACCTCCTAAATTCGGGACTTTGGCTGAATTAACCTTCGCTCCCTCTGCAGAGAGTGAAAGCAAATGAGACCTCCAAACAGAGCTTAAAAATTCACAAGTGATGAATTGCTCCAAAAGGGTGCCAGTTTCTTTTTGTGAATTACAGAAAGAGCCTTTGGGTAGTAAGTCTCTTAGCTGAGGCTCTTTAATCAAGTGCCCGAAGTGAAATGGGATTAATCCTGTGCTCAATGTCATGGTTTCATGTATCTTGATATAACATGATCCCACTTCAGTCACTGTGCATGGCAAAAGCAGGGAAAAGCTCAACTCACATCTACAGTTACCACAGAATAGGTTGCACATGTTCTCAAAAGGCAACAAGAAAAGTTTAACCATAGCCCATGTGCGGATATGCATGACCTAAATCACTCCAATCCCACTTGAAAATACAACACTGTAAACTGTCCCTACACAAAATGCAAATCTTGGAGCCAGGGTTCACCCAGCAACGACTACAAAGCATGACCCCACAACAGGCAAACTGAAGGACCTCATACATCAGGTTCGAGAGCAACACACCTAAATCAGGAAATCTTAAACAATGGCAAACACACTCTCCCTGGTGGGAGTAAATAAATCCTGTGAAGCTGTCAGCCCAGAGTGCATTTCATTATATCCATCCTATTCTTCTAACGAAGTTGTTGATTATCAAGGCATGGTGAGCCAGTCAAGTAACACCATCAGCCTCTTTCAACAGAGAAATTGTTTTGCCATTTGCAAACTGGAAAACATGTGTTCTCAATATTTTCTCTTATGTGTGCATCTCCTTCAAAGTCCACAGCATATGCCAAAAAATCAAACCATTAATTGGAAAATATATACCAACTGGCATCTGAGGGCTTTCTCTGTCTAAAAGGTTCCTCTTGTCACTCTTGAGGCCACATTCAAAACACATTAACTAAATTAAATATCTGCTGCTTTTCCATACTCCTTAATCCAGCTTATCCAGATCTTCATCTGACTGAACTGAATTCACTCTAGCACAAATTCCAAGCAGCCTCCAACACACACACGAAGCGTAAAGAGCAAGTCAGGAAAAGCCTACAGAGACACATACATCAACTCCATGCAGCATAACAGCTCCGAGGCTCCTCACCAGCTGGTACAGCAGGATGAAGAATGTCACAGACACGTAACAAAGCACGGACCCAATATAAACTCATTTTGCTCACTGCTGCTTAAGAAAAGTTCAAGCACAGTTTGCATCAGCAAATGGAGCCCCATCACTCCTTGCCTCCCTACACAGGACATGTATTGTTTACGCTTCTGCAGCAAGCATGTGGCCCAGCTCTGTATCGTGCCATAGAGAGCCTTCGCAAGGCACGTGGACATGTCCTCCTATGTGATCCAAGTCACTGCTGGATGGGAGTGTGCAGCACAGGGATCACAGAGCCAGTTTCAGTGGTCTTCAGCTCCTGCAGGCTTTGTCCTTCGCTGTCCTCTGACATGATCCCCAACATCAAACTGTTGGAGCAGGTCCAGAAGAGGCCACAAAGATGATCAGAGGGCTGGAGCTCCTCACCTATGGGGACCAGCTGAGAGAATTGGGGCTATTCAGCCTGGGAAAGAGAAGGCTCTCAGGAGAGGTTAGAGAGAAATTTGATAGGTGGGCATTGAAACCAATTCAATAAATGCCTACAAGACCAGAAATATTTCTTTCTTTTCCATACCATACAGCTCACATCAAGACTCGTTTTGCCATGAATAGGATTAGTCTGGCTTCTATACATGACCTTGTGGAAACAAGCTACTGCAACCTTTGCAAAGTGAACTCAAAGTGGGATAAAGGAGAAAGGAATGACAGAATTGTTTTTGTTGGAAAAGACCTCTAAGATCATCGAGTCCAACCATCAACCTAACACCACCCCATTAAACCATGTCCTAAAGTGTCATGTCTACACATTTCCACAGACTCCACCACCTCCCTGAGAAGCCTGTTCCAATTCCTGACCACTCTTTCTGTGAAAAAAATTTTCCTAATCTCCAACCTAAACTTCTCCCGGCACAATTTTAGGACATTTCCTCTCATTCTATCACCTGATACCAGGGAGAAGAGACCTACCCCCACCTCACTGCAACCTCCTTTCAAAGAGCTGGAGAGAGACAGATCTCCCCTCAGCCTCCTTTCCTCTAGATGAAACTTTCTAGGAGAAAGTGCAGACCTCAACTGCCCAGGCAGGGAGAACTTCAAGTACCCTCTTTCCACAACACATTTCAGACATTAAACCACAAACAGGGATTCAACCATACTCATTGCATGGGTAAAGATGAAATACATCCTACAAGCACTTCAGATCTCGGGTTCCTTGTCTTTTCTGAGTAACCAGTACCAGTATGCTCACTTTCTGATCTGTTTCAGTATTCACCTTGAAGTAAATATCAGACCATGAGCAAACAGCTAAAGCCTCATAAATAACAGGGCAGTAAACTCTAATGGGAAGTCAGGGACAAACTGTTTTGTGCAGAACAGCAGCAGCTCAAAGATCAATCAGAGCTTCCTGCTGTCACTGTGTGGTTTTGTGTTGCTCTTTACTTTGTGATGTACGCCTACAAGGATGTCCCTGAGAACAGTGAAAAGTGGCTTCTCAACAGGGTTGGTCCACAGTCCATATCCAGAATGAAAGCCACATAATCCACACACCACCCTTTCCTTCTCAGTGAAGCATGTGATCCTGCAGCAACACCTACATTTTGAAATCTACTAGTGTTGAAAAAATACAACAGTAGTTGTGATGTGAAGGAAAAACCTACTGTCCTGGGAAAAGACAGAATTTTTCAGGTGGACAGAGGAGTAACAGTAATGTAAAGATTCTAAACTGACAGAGAGCTCTCACATCAAAACTCGCTGTACTGGGGAGTGAATTTAAAGCTCTGTAGCATTATTTGCTGTATTGTTGCTGGCGGCTGAGTTTGCAAGGGCACTGCAACAGTGCATGGTGTTTGAGAAACAGCAGCATGTGATTTGGTCTAGAGAAAGCATCCTCCACCTGAACTCCAGCAGCTGTGGAGAACAGGCATACGCTGCTATGCACCAAGCTTCATTGGCTAAACATTGGCAATAATTATTGGGACGGAATAACACTGGGACGCATTGCTAATGAGCTACAGAGCTTTTTGCATACTTGTCACCACTTTAAGCTGAGGACAGCAAAGCAAAATAGAACAAGTATTTCAGTAGGCAATAGTTTCAAATGTAACACAAAGAATAATTCATAATGCAAAGCAGAAGAAAATTACATATTTGAGGCATTATCACTTTTTTCCTAAGGGAAAGACAAACTCCACTGTCCCTTCAAGTACAGACAAAGATAAAAATCACAGGATCACAGGATGTTAGGAGTTGGAAGGAACCTCCAGAGATCATCAAGTCCAACTCCCCTGCCAGAGAGGGACCATAGAATCTAGCTCAGGTCGCACAGGAATGCGTCCAGGCAGGTCTTGAAAGTGGAGGAGACTCCACAACCTCTCTGGGGAGCATGTTCCAGTGCTGCATGATCCCTACAATAAAGAAGTTCTTCCTCACATTGAGGTGGAACTTCCTGTGCTGTAGTTTATATCCATTGTCCCTTGTCCTATCACAGGGCACAACTGAGAAGAGCCTGTTCCCTCCCTCTTGAGGCCCAGCTCTCATATATTTATAAAAATTTATTAGATCCCTTCTAAGTCTTCTCTTCACCAGATCAAAAAATCCCAGGTCCCTCAGTCTCTCCTCAAAGGGCAGTGCTCCAACCTCTTAAACATCTTTTTACCCCTCCATTGTACTCTTTCAAGTAGATCTCTGTCCCTTCTGAACTGGGGAGCCCAAAACTGAA
>VWYK01126605.1:7253-21835 GCA_013399775.1 Semnornis frantzii | reverse complement strand
TCCCTCTTGTTCTATCACTTTTGTTGAAAGTATTAGAACTAGATGTAAATGCATCACAGCTGAAGTTTTAGGATTGAAAAAGGGGAAAAAAAAAAAAAAAAAAAAAAAAAACCAAAAAATCTGAAAAAAAATGACAAGGANAAGACCCATAAATCTGAGAAAGAATTGCAAGGTAACATCTTCAGTTTCCTGGTATGTACATAATCTAGGAAAAACACAGGTCAGTTGTGTAGCATAGGAAAATCTGAGAATTACTCTCTACACAATTTCTAAATAGGAAACAGGTTAGAAATGCATAACATCTAATTTTAAACAAATTTAATATTGATGCCCTTAAATAATACCCAAAGCCAACTTTCTTTGCCACTTAGTAAATTTGTGGCTTCCTAATGTTTCCAAGGAGCATAACATTACTAAAATACACTTATATAATATTACTATAGACATAATGTTAAATCTTCAGATTTGAAGGAGACTTTATGCCCTTTGTAGAGAAAGGCATGTTAAAATAGGATAGTTGCTCCATCTAGTGTTTTTTTTTGTTCATTTAACAAGTATTAATTTTTTGAGAAGATACTACCCTTCATTTCTTTGAAAATTATTATGTTTGGTGTTCTAATGCTTCATTACTTAGAAAAGTTCGATTTTTGTAGGAAAAAATATGTGAAAAGGAAAAATTTTACTTATTCAAAGTGATTTTTTTAATAGTTATTGTTTCAAATATCTCCTTGTTGTCCAATGAATTGTTAGTCAGAAATAAGTGCTGGTTGTTAGTCAGAAATAAATGCTGGTTGTTTAGGACTCTTACAGCAACTTTGTTGACCTTGATCCTCTTACTGAAATGCAGCTTTTGCTCTTGTATTGTTGTCCAACATTGTTTACCAAATTGAAGAGAGGTAAGTCACATACATCTTCCATTCTTCTGGTGTTGCTTGGCTTTAGTGTTTTATCTGTGTAGCCAGTGCCATATGAAAGGAAAAGGCAACTGAGCTACAACAGGGTAGTTTTCTGTTGTTTACAGGAGGAACAATTTGTAATCTTTTTCATTTAGTGTGTCAGAAGAAGTTATGGTATGCTGAGGTCAGTAAACATGGCCACTTTATAACTTACTAGTGCTCACTGGTTTTTAAACCTTTATCTTGTTTGTGAGGTGAGAAATGGCACAGTGGTAACAAATGTAATGAGAGCATATATTCTTCACATTTAGTGTCTGGAATCACTTCCAATGTTATAGGAATTGTACCAGTTGGCGCTCACTTGAAGGCATGATAACTGGATTTAAAACTACTTTGCATCTCTAGCCATAGACTGTTTGCTGAAGGCAAATGATGTTAATGAACACAATTTACAACAACCACTAAACTTTAATTTGCCTTACCTGTGAGTTGTTTACCTGTGAAGAATGCAGTCAGTCCATCAGAATTTCTGCAAAGAATTCCATGCTACAATGAAGGAATTACTTGCTCAGGCTGGGAAAGGTCTGGTTTGTAACCATATCTTACCAGTGGTAAGATGGATAATTGGTTAAAGAAGGAGAACTATGAGGCTATTAAGGACTATTGAAGTTTCTGAAGCAAATTTACATTTGGGATCAATCTAGCATTTTCTTCAATTCCTTTATGTGCATTGCAGAAATGTGCTGGTCATAAAGGTGATGAGGGAAGTTGAATAGTATCACAAGTGTAGAGGGAGGTCCAGAATGTCATTCAAGAAGGAAAGAAAATTACTTGAATAATAAAATAATAGAATACTTTAGATTAGAATGGACCTTTAAAGGTCACCTAGTCCAACCACCCCTGCAGTGAGCAGGGACATCTTTGACTAAATCATGTTAGTCAGAGCTCCATCCAACCTGACCTTGAATGTTGCCAGGAATGGGGATTCCAGCACTCCTCTGGGCAACTTGTTCTGGTATTTCACCAACTTCATTGTGAAAAAAAAGTAAGGGAAGAAAAAAATTATTCCTGGAATCTAATCTAAACTATGGATAGAACTAAAAGAATAGGAAGTGGAAAAATTATTAGGACAAAACTGTTGAATTAGGAGATAAGAACACAGCTATTTATCAACTATAGGCTTATCAGCTACAAATATAGAGGAGGAAGACAGACAGCAGGAAATTAGTTCATCATAGAATAATTCTGCCAATGGGCATCATATACTGTAAAGTTGTTCTCTGACACGTTCTAGGCAACAAAGAGCAATAAGCTGAGGAAGACTGCTGGTGAGCAGGACATTTTAGTCCAGCTATGGAAACAGAGTAATTAAAAAATACAATCCTCCAGTCAGAGTTGCATTGTTCTCTACCAACTCAATATGTAGGAAAATAGTCTTATCTCTGCCCAAGATACGGCGATGACATGCCTGGTGTGGCTTTCTTTGAGGAAGGGAGGGAAAAACAAGCAAAGGAAGCCATAAGACAGTTTCTGTCTATTGAAAGACTGAAGTACTGAGACCACTGTCAAGTTATGGTAGCAGTAACATGACAGTTCCCTGATGAAATACATTCCATTTGGAGAAAAGATTTTACACCATGATGGATAAATGATAGCAGAGACTTGTGTTCCAGTGAGAAATCGTCTAACATTCAGGTTGTTCATATAAATGTGTAGAAGGTCAGTGCATGCACATAACTTTGCTGTCATCACCTTGCCATTGCAGTGTGTAACAAAAGGCAAAACTATGAGCTTAAATATGCAGTTGTGTTTCACTAGATGATTTTGACTGCAAGAACCACAGTGAAATTCTATAAGATATGTTGCACAGATGGAAGGTTTATAGCCAGCCCTTTGGTTATTAATAAAAATGGCTTAATTTTATTGTTGGTTGGGGTTTTTTTTTGTTTGATTTGGTGTTTTTGTGTGTCTGTGAAATATAAACAAATTAGCACTTGGTTTTTCTTAGTGGTTTCTAGAAGACACTGGATTAGGTAGGAAGCTCAGTAGAACTTGAGTATCAGACTCTGTTAGGTATTTTAGTTACAAATTCCATGCACAGAAAGAGAAAACAACATATATCTGAGTTGTGAAATGCCTTAAATGTGAGTTTCGTCATATATTTAATGTAGAAAAGGGAAACGTAGAGCAAGGAATGATTTTTGAACAAGCACACATGGCAATCTCAGCAAGAGAGTTTTGAAAGGTAATCTCAAGTAGGCATATAGCTTAGTATGATCCAGAAAATCAATTTGTGAGAGGCTTCTATGAAATTTTGAATAGTGTGGAGTAAAAATGTGAAGATAGTTGTTCAAACAGGCTCTACAGTAGAGACTGTATTTGAACTTAGCTGATATGTGATAACCTGTAAAGAGAGGGCAGCAAGAGCAGTAAAACACAGATTCTCTCTTGTAGAATAGCAGAAAGACTAAATGAAAAACTAAACCACGAGTACTGCAGAAGTAATAAATCATTTGCTGCAGATTGAACTTTTAGGTGGTGAGCAAGCTAATATATATGTTAATGTCATTATATAGATAAATTGTATCAAGTGATTTGATTTTAGTGACTTCCATGGGTTTATCTTAACAAATTCTACATATGCTCAACTTTATTGGGTCAGAAATGTAATACTGCATTACTTTTTATGTCAAAAGTGTTGTTGTGCTTAGGAGGTTTAAAGACTATTGATCCTTTGAATATCAATTTAGAGTAAATATAGTTTGCAACTTGAGCTATGCTTAGAAAGGAAATGTCCAATCTTTGTGACAGAATGCTTAAATACCATATTCTACCTGTATTTTCTGGGGTTTATGTGAGCTGAAGATAAAAAGTAGAATTTTATTTTTCCAAGATAATTGAAAAATGTCATTATCTTAAGGATAATTATGTGCTGCAAAAAGCTCTTTAGAATTAACTTCCATGTCTTTTGATCCTTTTCTTCCTTCGTTTGTGGTGTTATATTTATCTCCAGAAGAAACTGTGACAGAGCAATCTGTTATCTGAGATCAGCTCTGTCAAGACAATGTCTACTGTGCCTAATGCTTACCACCGTCTGATGAATCTGTGGGACATAAGATCTATTCTTCATTGTTTTGTTGTAGTATCAAAACTATCCCAAAATCTCCCATCCCTGTTCCTGGGAGGATTTTACAGTCTTTTCATTAAATAAAGAAATGATGACTGGTAAACATTCTACTCTGAATTTCTATTCTATACCCTGATAATACCAGAGTGTTTTCCAGGATGTTGGTCTCACTGATCATACTTTTAGCTTGGGAATGGAGCAGACCCCACAAGTAACATCTGCATCCATGGGAGTTCAGTAGTGGGGGAGTGTTAAACTCGTCTTTTTGTTATCAGATGTTACATGTTCTGTGGTTGTTATATGCAGTTATTATATCCACAACAGAGGACAACATATGTGAAGAATTACAATTGGTTTATGTTATGTAGGATTGGAAATAATAAATAGGATCTGAGGTGGGAAGATCTTAACTGGCAGTGCAGTTCGGTTTCAGAGATTAGAATCCAGTACCAACACAGAGGTTCTATGGACCACCTGGGATTTTTCTTTTGTCTTCCCTCTCTGAGTTTGTAATCCTTTAATAAATGAAGATTTCTGCACCTTCCATTGCTTCGCAGGATTTTTTCCCCCTCACTTTTAATTATTAGGAATTGCTTTATCAAAATTATTCCTAGGAGTTTATAATTTGAATATAGAATATTTGACCTAGATTAAGGCACTGTGTGATTCTTCTTTTTTCTACTTTCATTATTTGCTACTCAGCTTTTCACACTGTGTTGCTAAATGGACTCACAAAGATCACAGTGGAGGGGAAAAAGAAAAGAGGCATGAATAGCATAAATAATAGATCAAACATGGAACCCTTTCTTGTATTCAGTGTACATTTCTATATATGTAGATTTCTGTAGCATCTGATTTTAACCTTACATTCTTGTATTTCAGTTCTTGTATGTATGAACTATATTTTTCTAAGAGAATTCATTCTTCCAATCATATGCTTGTCTATTAAGTTCTCTCTTTTAGTAGATTTTTCAGTTGCGTGTAAATGATACAACATACATTTACAAAGGGAACCAGAAGATACAGCTGATTATTTTTTTTCTAGGTCTTTGTTATAATGCTTTCGTTGTGTTGCTGTGAAAGTAAAATCAGGTACAATCTAGACACAATACTAAAGCATATGGTACAATAAAGAATGAAGTGTGGCACAGGTGAATCACAGAATGATTTAGATTGTAAGTGACCTCAAAGACCTAGTTACAACCCCCCGCCACAGACAAGGACACCTCCCACTAGAACAGGGAGATGAAGGCCTCATCCACCTGGCCTTGAACACCTCCAGGGAGAGAGCAGCCACAACCTCCCTGGGCAACCTGTGCCAGTGTCTCACCACCCTCACTGTAAAGAACTTCTTCCTTACATCCAGTTTCAATCTCTCCTCTGCCACTTTAAACCCATTACCCCTCATCCTGTCATTACAAGACCTTGTAAAAGTACTTTCTCAAGCTTCTGATTTTAACTGCAGTAGATAGCAGTTTGATGTTTGTACACATCAGTAATTTAAATATCTGCATATTGCAACCTTCACATTGAGCTTCATTCCAAATAGGTAACAAAAATGAAGATGAGTTTTAAGGGTGTTAATAAAAGAGTTCAGACTGTAAAAGAAAACACCCTACAGTAAAAACTACTTTAAAAGTATATACAGAGATTTGGGGATCTTGATTTGAAGTTTCTAAAGTTGTAATTTTCCTGCAGTTAAAATTTACTTTTGAATAGTAATTCCATTTACAACAAATCTGAGTCAATCAAAAGAGACTCCGTTCTAGTAGTCTTNNTTTTCTCTTTTTTGTTTTTTTTTTTTTTTTTTTTTTTTTTTTTTTTCTTGAATATCCTTTGTAACATCATCCACATAAGCTGGGACAGAAATCTTGCAGGTATGAAGGCTTCATTTGGCCAGACAGATGCAGCTCACAACCTCATCTGAGTTAACAGGACTTGTCTTCCAAAAGCATCAGCTTGTAAAATTAGGGAATAAGGATTCTAAAATTAGAATCTTTATAGTGAAAATCATTACATCAGCTTAGCTGTCAAATCAGGGTCTTAAAAATGATAAAATTTGGAAGCATAGAAATATTTTAGTTTGAATAATTTTATGTGAACTTTCTTACAAAATATGGAAGACTTAAAACTGTCTTTTGCTGAGAGAATTTGCTGCTTATTCACTTGTTTAAACAACCAGTTAAAGCATGTTTATTGTCAATGGTGTTATCAGAAACTTTGTGGAAATGGAATGATTTGTTGCACTTCTCTGTCTCCTAGGTTTGACTCGGATACAACAGAGCTCCATAGCTGGATGACCCGTTCAGAAGCAGTGCTTCAGAGTCCTGAGTTTGCAATGTATCGCAAGGAAGGCAATCTCTCAGATCTCAGAGAAAGAATCAATGTAGGAGAAAATACTTGTATATGTGTCTGTTAGCTTGTATTAACTTGTCAACCTGCTTTCAAAGTCCAAGTTTAAATGTAGACTGACAAGCAGTGATTGTTCATAGGTCCAAGAGAAATTTACAAGTGCTCACTGTTTCTGTGAATTTCAGTTTTTGCCACCAAAATTACTACCAAGCTTTCTTAACACAGACATTATTTTCCATTCATTCCTACTCATATTTAATTAAGGCATTATAGCTCCATGAAAGTCTTTGGTGAAGTCTAATCAAAGCCATCTATTACTTCTGAAATATGCATCATCATTCTATACAAGCAGCTTAATTTGACATTATACGTGCATGAATTGAAGGATATGAAAAAATGTCATCTTGTAGTGTATGGTAAAGAAAATCTGTATCTAATTCTGTTTACAGCGTTGTAAAATGTATCTGCAAATCACCAGCTTCCACATCCTGCTTTTGGCAAAATTAATGATTCTGCACTGCTTAAGTAGCTGGGTTGGGCTATATATTTCACACACACTGAATTTCGCCTTCGAAAACTCAACTACTACAAGTTTTCCTCCATATGTAATTTTTGTAGATAAATGCAAAAATACCTCTCTTTTCTGAGAAAGAGGGGGCTCTTTTTATAACTCTCTTATACTATCATAGTATATAATGAAGTTTCTTGAAATACACACACCTAGAACACAAATGCAACAAAATTGTTATATTAAAGGTAATTTTACTGCTTTTTTTTCATTATCTGCTTATTTGTCATAAACCAACTATGACAAAATTGAAGAACAGTAAATTTTGTGACTCTAAATGTACATTTAAAAATGGTGTTAAATCATAGTTTTCTTGCAATTAATTTAATTATCATCCTCATAATATTACTGCTAGGAAGCATCCATGACATTATAGTATCCTGAATTTAGTTCATGACACCACCTAATGTTACATGAAAAATACACACACACATATATATGTGTCAGATTTTAAAGCTTGTCCTGAGCTGATTTTTCCTGGTCTGATCTCTGTCTCCATCCATAAAACTAGTAGCCAAAGTAGAAACCATTCTCCAGTTGATTTGAATAGTTTAATTGTTGCTCATTCACACTTTTTGTTTCTAATGCACTCAAAATGAATCCCAAATCAATGTGTTTTTTAATCTCTTACACTTACTGCTAAAACTGTAGAAGATTTTTTAAAAAGAAATGCCAAGAAGGGAAGCATTAGTGATAACTGAAAAAAGATTGCGTTGTTCTGACACAGATAGTCATACTCCAGTGTTGACCTTGTATGTGCAGGCGTTGGGAACACATAGGCATGCCTGGAAAAGTCCCATCTTGCCTTTCCTGGGTGTCTTTCATTTTCTCCTCTTGTAACATTCTATACCTTGATGTAGCACAGAATGCCTGTGCTTTATTCATGTCAACCTGTCCAATTTTGGGCTCCCCAGTTCAAGAGAGACAGGGACCTGCTGCAATGAGTCCAGCAGAGAGCCACGAGTATGACTGGGGGACTTCAGCGTCTCCCCCACAAAGAGAGACTGAGAGCCTTGGGGCTGTTTAGTATGGAGAAGAGAAGACTGAGGAGATCTGATCAATGTGTAGAAATATCTGAGGGGTGGGTGTCAAGTAGGGCCTATCTCTTTTCAGTGGTCAGAAGCAATAAGACAAGAGACGATGGATACAGACGGGAACATAGAAGGTTTCACCTCAACATGAAGAGAAACTTCTTTACGGGGAGGCTGGCAGAGCACTGGAGCAGGCTGCCCAGAGGGGTTGTGGAGTCTCCTTCTCTGGAGAATTTCGAAACCCGCTTGGATATGGTCCTGTGTGGACTACCCTCAGTGATCCTGCCTTGGCAAGGAGGTTGGACTCAATGATATCAGGAGGCCCTTTCCAACCTCTAAAGTTCTGTTGTTCTGTGATTCTGTGATTTATTGTCCACCATGGTAGGTGCTGTATCTAGGGCCTTTTCCTGATGACTTTCTTTTCTTTTGTTGTTTTGAGGACAGGTTATTAACTGGAAGATTTTTTTATTTTTCTCATTGCGACATCTTGTTCCTAATCACATTTTTTTCTTGGATGAGGGATCTCGTCCATGGTGTAGTGAACTGTATCTGCTATATGATGAAGGGATGCAGACTTCAGAAATGACACTCACAAGGACAGCTCTTTTGCCATCATTGATGACTCATCAGGTTGCAAAAGCCTGCTCACATCCTTTCTCAGAGGAGGTCTGGGGGAGATGGAGCCATGAGTAGGCTGTGTAAAATGCACTGTCTGTTTGTTAAGCCAGGTACCTTTCAAGTGCTGGTCGGAAAATACTCTTAAACAGATGTATTATGTAAGCTGAATATGTTGGACGTGCAGGAAAAGTCTATTCCTATACCTGGAAAGAAGCAAAAATATTTACCCTTCCTTCCTACTTGCCTTGTCTGGACAGAGAAACTGCATGTTTCAAGTGTGGAAGTTTCATGGTGGAACAATCACACTACTAGAAATAGTGAAGGCATCCACTAGTAATGTGTAAACTTCATCACAATTCATCACACTGTTAACATTCTCCAGTTAGGAAGCATATTTTTCCTGAAAATAGACCTAAAAATTTATTTAGGCCTTTTAGGTTTGTTTTGGGGATTGGGTTTTTTTGTTGTTGTTGTGGGGTTTTTGTTGTTGTTTGTTGTTTTTTTGGGGTTTGGGGTTTTTTTTTCATGTTTATTTTTTTAAGCCATATTAAGCTTTCGATATTGCAAGTTCAAATATATGAAGGCTTAGGTGCAAAAAAGCCAAAAACAAACAAAACCAACAAACAAACAAAATTCATGGAAACCCCTGCTTAATAACAACTGAGATTTGAGACTATATATCAATAAACTGGGAATAAAACTCCTTGAATAGAAGTTTGGTTAGCCAGAAATAAGCCACTAGAAATTCAGGCTCAAAGGTAAACCTGTAAGGAACAGATGTAAGAGAAAATGTCATTTATCGCAGACAATGAAATTTATTCTCCTGACATTCTCAGAAGACCCATATGTGTTTGCTTATTTTGTTTCAGTGACCTTTTTCAGACATACCTTGTTGTGTGTGGATATTTGAAAGCTGCATCATTGTCAAAGCCAGTGATGATAATGTTGCCATCTCCTGCCCTTGGGGGCAGTTGGTCAGAATCACAGGAGGTCAGGGAGTACTGCTTTCATGCATCCTTCCAAAGATATCTTGTAGGAGGGTGTGGTTTATGATATGATTAACATCTGAATTCCTCAGACCATCAGTGTTTTCTAGGTTATGAAGTCATTAACTAACAACTACAATCTCAAAGTCAAAATGTTTAGCATTGTGAGAATAGCTTTTCAGCTTTGTCTTGTATTCAGATGATTTGTTACTGTTATTCAGTTAGTTAAATAGGTTATTATACATATGTATTGCCCGTTATGAAACTGTTAAAAATTAAGAAAGTTAATTCCTGATTGGTCAGAAGCCTGTAAGGTAACTTTTTTTTTTCTCATATATCGGTAGACTTTTTTTTTTACCCATGAAAAAATCTTTTTACAAAAAACAAAAATAGTAAAAAAAGAGGAAGTTATTTATATACTTCATCAAAGAAGTGTTGATTAAAATGGTACAGAATCTAAGAGTTTTGTAACTTAACAAACCTCTTCAAACTTACCCCACCCTACTTGTGTCACAAATTAACTTGTATGTGAACACCAGTTAACTCTGAATCAAGGCACGGTTCCTTTCAAGGTGTTATGGTGGTAAGCTCTGAGGGTTTTTTTTTTTCAAAATTAATACAGAATCATAGAACCATAGAATCAGTCAGAGTTGGAAGGGACCACAAGGGTCATCTAGTTCCAACCCCTCTGTCATGGGCAGGGACAACTCACGCTACATCAGGCTGGCCAGAACCTCATTGAGCCTGGCCTTAAACACCTGCAGGGATGAGGCTTCCGCTACCTCCCTGGGCAACTCACTCCAGGGTCTCACCACCCTCATGGTAAAGAACTTCTTCCTAATATCCAGTCTGAATCTACTCATTTCAAGCTTTGTTCTATTTCCCCTACTCCTATGACTGCCTGACATACTAAAAAGTCACTCCCCAACTTTCTCGTAGGCCCCCTTAAGATACCAAATAACATTGTTTATTAATTTTAATATTCAGAACTCTCTCCACCAGCCACAGTTTTTAATAGGTTCTTTGTAACAGTCATAAAAACATTACACATAGGAATAACAGAATCTAGAACACTTAAATAACTAGCAAAATATGACAAATATTAAACCATTACAACTGGAAAGAGGTTCTTCTGGTTGATTGTACTGCTTACCCGCTAGAGAGACTCAAGAAGTTCCTTTCTGCTTAAGACAGAAGGCACTTGGATTTTACGGAGTTTTGCGGAAAGGTTTTTGAGTATTTACTCACCAAATTATATCTCCGGATACATGAGAGATATTTCCAGGTCTCCCTTCACTTCTAGGGACTTTACACATGCTTACAGAAAACCTTCTTCTGAGGAGCTTAAAAATCCAAGGCACAGTTGGCAGTGTGTACAGAAGCAGGACTGTATGTGCTGTAAGTAACCAGGCTGAATCTCTTTCTTTCTCCCTAGATTAGATAATTTCTCTTTGAAGAAAAAGAAATCTTTTCTCCTCTAGCTAGCATCGTGCTTCCTCTATGTTACGCTTCCGTCATTCTGTAACTGGAGTTAGACCTTGTTTTTTCTATTACATGCCCATTACAAAAAAAACCCAAAAAAAAAAAAAAAACTGGGGAAAAAATAACTGACAGAAAGTTTAATGTGTACCAGATTTTCATATTTTTTAAGTGTTCATATAGAGGGTTTATATTTTTCTGTCAGGACTTGGAAATGTTAATCTTTCAGGAGAGATGTGGACATTTTGACACATTTTTCTACACACAACGTATTACCAGACACCAAAGGATTCACTGCCACAGGCTTCAATGTCATATGATTTTTATATTTCAAAAAGGCTAATTTTTAGTATATTTTAGGGTTGTTTTATGATTCGTTTGTGCTCACTACAGTTACATTCATGATAATTACGCATCTGGCATTACAGATGGAGTAAAATTATTTTCAGTGTCTTTTAGAGTTCTAATGATTCCTTTGAGTTCTTTCTATTTAGACTCATGCTGATTATACCTGGCATTATAGAGTAGGATTAGTTAAGAATGTGTAAGAAATTCTGGAACTCTGCAGAGAATTAATGGATTCTTTATTTTTTTTAATTGGGAAAATATTTAAATTTTACAGTGGAATGGTGGAAGCCTTCATTTACCTACAAAAACTGTGAATAATTAATACAGTAATCTTTAACTCAGGAGTATTAAACTTTGCATGTATTAAAGGTATATTTAAAATTTCAGAAGATAACATCCTTTTTCTCTAAATATCCTGTTGTATTTTATTTTTGAAAAATTGTCTTACTGAAAGTGTTTGATAGAAGCTTTGGCTTACTGTTAGAAAGCCTGTTTAATCATTTCTGTTTGCACAAAGAAATGCTGGTTACGAGTAGGCTTCAGAAATGTGTGAATTTAACTTGAAAGCTCCCTTAAAGTTCTGAGCATCTCTTCACAGAGGGAAGTTTTCCTGGGAGCTGCTGCTTATTAAAGTGGAGATGTTTTAAGCATTATTCTTTAAAAAATATTTTAAGAAAGTTTTTCGTGGTGTTTGTATTAATTCCTCTGAAGAATAGCAATCCATTTGAAAAAGAGAATTTTCAAACATTAAGTGTATAAAATTATTCTACTAAATACTTTCTTAGACACCTATTTGAAGTTTCTTTTCAATTGCAAGGAATCTTTTTGCCTGAGAAGTCAAGTCACACAGAATATACTTTGACTGTGGAAACAAACAAGGTGATCTGGAAGCCCTGTGGAATCAACCAGTTTAAGAAACCATGGTCAGGGTTGTGTCTTTTCTTCTTCATACTTGCCCTGCAAGATTATCTGTGGCAGATCTGTGTTCAGTTATGGGTGCCAGACTATAAAAGCAGTGAAACTGGTGAGGGATTTGGAGTGTGTGTCATAGGAGGAGCAGCTGAGGGAGCTGGGGTTGTTTAGTGTGGAGAAGGGAGGGCTAAGGAGAGATACTACTGGTCTCTACAGCTACCTCAAAGGAGGTTGTAGTAAGGCTGGTGTTGGTCTCTTCTTGCAAGTAACTAGTGATAGGATGAGAGGAAATAGGCTTTAGTTGTGCCACAGGAGGTTTAGGTATTAGGAAAAATTCTTTACTGAGAGAGTGGTGAGGCATTGGAGCAGGCTACCTGGAGAGGTGTGGAGTCGCCATACCTGGAACTGTTCAAGAAGTATGTAAATGTGGCACTTCAGGATATAGTTTAATGGTCATGGTCATTGAGTTATGGCTGAACTTGATGATCTTAAAGGTCTTTTCCACTGTTGATAATTCTATGATACTATGTGTATCTGCTGCAGTAAAGTCAGGGAGTCTGATTTATGGGAGAGTACAGGAGACTGTGTTGGTCAGAATCTCTGGGAGGTGTATAGTTTGTTTTATTTTTGGTGACAAACTTAACTTCAGCCCCATGCTGCTTTGAGATTCCGACTTAGAGCTTCTAAACTACAACTAAATTCTACAACTATTAGTTTAAAATCAAGAGAGTGACTTCATGAAGTTAGTTGAAAGACAGCATTGAGGGATTGTAAGATCTAAAATTACTGTGTTTTCTGTCTCAAAATGAGATTAGAAACATAGACTCCTGCTATATCCTAAAACTTAAACAGCTAGCCTTTGTTAGCCTTTAGCAGCTAGCCTGAATGCTAGCCTGAACATGGGTGAGACATTTTTGAGTACAGAAAAGTGAATTGAGAGTTTCAGGTACAATATGTATCTGGAAGCCTGTGTTGTCTGAAGTTAACTCTCATTTTTAATAGTTTATATGCAGATGTCATATGTTTATATGTTTGTTAGATAACTACTTTAATATGCATTTTAAAGGGGTTGGTTTGTTTGCTTGTTTGGGTTTTTTAGGGTGGGGGTGTTTTGAGGTTTGTTTTTTTTTGCAAAGAATAAAGTAAGCAATCAGAATATATGGGTTCGGTGCTGTAGCATGCTATGAAACCCTGTGATTTGGTTAACATGCTCAATTCTTGCTGTTGTTTTAAAAAATGAGCAAATTTTTCTCCCACAAGGAATTTCTGTTGAACAAATGTTTTTATTCTGAGACACTGGGCTTCGAATTGCTCTTGATTTGTTTGTCTTTTATTTGGCTGTAACATCCTGACGTGTATCATTTGTCAGCTCTGTTGTGTTGTGATGCTCTATTTATGTATCTGACTTCATGACTGACTCCCTTCCTTGTGGTATGTGTTACAGCTTTCATTGCAAATCAGGAGGCTGGCAGGGCAGTGTGACAGGTTAAATGATCTTGAGAAATCAGAAGATATCCCTGAGATTAGTTAGCTTTTTCTTCAAAATCCCTCTGTTGAAATACTCACCTTTGCTGTCATGCTGCAGGCCATCCAGCGAGAAAAGCCTGAGAAGTACCGAAAACTGCAAGATGCCAGCAGATCAGCTGAGGCCCTGGTGGAACAGATGGTGAATGGTAATTACATGGGAGTTGATTTAGATAATCTTCTTAGGGATTTGAAAAATGCACAGGTTCATGTTTATCATGAGAATTATATTAACAAATGTTGTCTAAATGGAACAGTAAAATAATATTGCCTTATATTTCTTTTATTATTTCTGATCATTAAATCTGTTAATTAGAAAAAAGGGAAAAAAGCCTTACACTGTAGTACCATGAAAAGAAGTATGTGTGTAAAACTTGCTCACACTAACAAGCTGTATGTTAACAGCCTGTTGTGTGCAGACTTCAGCTGTGATCTTATTTTCTGAGTTTGCTGCTAAGCTTTCGGGGGTACATTAACTCATCTGAGTTAGAAAGTTCTGAAGACATTGCTCTGAACAGTGAGGAAAGTGCTTTCTGACTGATATTATAAAATCTATGCTCTGTACTACACATATTGCTGTAATGTTTTGTGTCATAGAAAATACAAAACATTTATTGATTTTTGGAAGTAATTGGCATTTGGCTTTTCCAAGATAGCAAATGTAAAAGTTTATACAACTCCTAAGGAGAAAAAAAAAAAAAAAAAAAAAAAAAATAAGGTTTGGTTTGGGGGTTTTTTTTT
>VWYK01126603.1:22278-33776 GCA_013399775.1 Semnornis frantzii | reverse complement strand
CTAATAATTTCAACAGTGAAATTACCAGCTGTGATGCTGTGTCTGGTTCTGGCTGAAATCTGGCAATAACTGTGATAGCAAATACCATAGGGAAGAATAATGTAACACTTCTCTCCACACATTTGTAAAGGCTTACTAGGTCTGATTTAAGGTAACGTATTGATTTGTTTTTTTTCCCTTAGCTATTTCAAATATATCACTTTTGATTATAATAAAACATAAACAGAAAATAAAAAGGTCCACATGAACAGTTAGGAAACCAAGTGTTCTTTGCAAAGAGCATAATAAGATTAGGAAAATAGAAGCATTTCTTGCTAAACAGTTATCTTGCTTCCTATTTATGAGGTTTGGTATTTATTTGAACTATTCAGGAAAGCTTCTTACAGAACAGCAGCTGATCACAAGTGGAAGACCACAAGAAGGACCAGTGAACTCCCTTCACCTCTTCTGTGCACTGTCAAGAGAACAACGTTTAAACTATTATTGCGGACTCAGAGGAAAAGATGTTATTCCATTCTCCAAAATCTTATTCAACAATCAAGAAAAAACATCAGTGACAGAGAGAATCACAGAAAACTTGGAAAGAAAACAGGGCAAGGAAACAAAGCATGATAAGACAAAAGAATTTTCACATTTAAATGAGATTCAACTTCCTGATTCATCAAGATAGCCATCTCACAAGAACAGCTGATCCCTAAACATCTAATTACTCTGAGGTCCTTTAAGTGGGACTTACATGTATAGATCCTTCTATTATGCTGTTACTGTCAAAGACAAATTTTATTATTTTCCACTTCCCTGCAGCTATGTTTGCAACAACTATGAGACAGCTTTCCCTTCAGGGAAAACAACAGAACTGTAAGCTTGAATCATTCTGTGAGACAAAGATTAGAAGCCTCTACTTCATTCTGATTTTGCAACTGATGATTTGTAGAGTTACAAGCCAAGTGATTAAACGTGACACTCTGGACAATAGGATCTTGACAGGGAAAACACGCTTCTACAGCTGTGGGAATATTTCCACAATATTTCCATTTGACTTCAAATTTCCTTATGGACAGAAGTACTAAATTAAATACATACCTGAGCACCACTGTCTTAAATAATTTTCTACAGAGCATCTCATTTCAGATGTTTCACTTAAAATGCAAGTAAACAACAAGAAAAGATCACCAACACATGACCTTTTGTCTAGAGATGTTGTTTGCCTTCACTACATACTGCATTCCTTCATATCCCCTGGGGACTACTCACATGAATGACTTTGCATCTCAAGTTCCTTACCTAGAGTTCACACACTTGTGATCTAACAAAATACCAGAGCTTCATAAATTACTCCAGATTTCAACATTTGTGATTAAAATTTTGCAGTACTGGACATTGATACGATTCACCATTCTCCATTCCAATTGCTCTTTATAGCTGTTTTCCTCTGTGAAGAATGCTTTTGTTTCTTTCTGAAGAACCCTGAACACTAAATCTGAGTGCTCCACATTGTTGTCCAAAACAGCATTTAAGATACTGATGAAACAGCAAGATCTGTTCCTTAAAGGTGTGCTTCTCAGACACTTGCCTTTATTTTGTAGCTCTTTGATTCAAAGTCTGTATTACAAGACCCCACTTAACTCTAGCTGAAATTCATCAGAACTTGTTTTGGGACACAGTATTCTGAACAGAGCTTAACATTACCGAGGTTGTAAGTGACAGATCATGTGCTAGTAATAAGAAGAGTGCAAAGCCTCAATAGAGTGCAGAGCCATCACCCACTCC
Organism: Semnornis frantzii; assembly: GCA_013399775.1. NCBI lineage: Eukaryota > Metazoa > Chordata > Aves > Piciformes > Ramphastidae > Semnornis > Semnornis frantzii. The sequence continues at coordinate 32,006 of VWYK01126603.1, read as the reverse complement.
AGTCTTGCACTCTAACAGATGTCACTAATAAAGCAAATTATAATCCTTATAATGAAGTATTTATAATTGTTTTAATGAAAATGTAATGAGAAAGCATTAAATTACTTTATGCTATGTATACAAAGACCTCCGCATGTAGCAAGCTATTCTGAAATGCAAGTTTATTGGCAACTAGATATAGCACGCTTTTCAAGCCTGGCCTCAGTGGATGAACACTTCAGAATGGCAGCAGCTTAGAACTTAAGCAATTTTAGCTATTGCAGATCCAGATGTGGTTCTTTATCTTTGCAGTTCATTCTACTTGCCCTGAAGCTGAACTTAATCTACTAATATATAACAGTAAAGAAAGATTTCCTCCGCAGACAGCAATGCACTCAAAACAATAATAACTGGTATTAATTTAATCTTACAGAAAAAGCAAGAGAGCATGCAACATCTCTTCTGGTCCCCAGATACCTTATCCTCTGAAATATATTCCATTTTATTGGGCTCACAGAAGCAGTCTCTCCCAAATCTGGCACAGTATTGGTGCAACCAACATTTCCTCATCTGCAGTGTTAAGTAAAACCGGAACCAGATCCTCAAAGACCAGCATAATTGTTCTCTTAAATACATTCTGAAGTAGCAAAAAATTCTACAAAATGATGCAGAAACATGGTATTTAGACATATGAAACCAGAACAAAAACACCGATTAAATTGGTTCTTCATCAAATTAATTAACAGAATCTTAATAATCCTACCAAAAAATCAGTCTCTTGAACTTTTCTGGCTCTTCAAGTCAGAATGGTTAGAAACAACACTACTCTAGACCTATTTATCTTAAGACTCTGGAGAAAATACTGTTAAATAATCTTTTAAATATTATTTTAATGTAGAGGTTGGGGGCTTGATACAGGTGTATTAACTGGCCACAACCAAGTGGGTAACAGTACAAGCCATTCTTCTCAACAGTGTATCTGCACCATCATGCTCATACTAATGTTACACCCTGTGATATGTATATGTGCACTAATAAATGCTTAGATTCAAACACCACCACCTTTGCCAAACTGGACCACTTCCTCACTACTATAGTAACAGCACATTTGGCTGGAGAGGTAGGAAAAGATTAGCCCAGTCTTTTCAATCTATTCTGTGGGACAACTAAAAACCTTCTTTCTACCAGCTTACAGTGGAAATAAAATGAAATTACCTGCTACACATGCTAATCGGTACCATAAAGCAAAGTGGAGCTCAATCCAGAGCTGCACTGAACTTCAGGTAGGTAGCTTCTGTACTCTTTGGATCACAGAGAAACATTCATCAGCTTACAGAGTAAAACCTTAAATTGGGGAAATGATATACAGTTTTATATACACACACTCTGAAGGGAACAACCACCATTAGGACATCTTTGTGTGTATCTGGAAATAGGGCAAGATTTTCTCAAGACGGGGATGCCTCTGTGATGTGGTATGAGGAGTTCTCAATACTCACGACTTGAAGTTTATACAAAAAGTAAGTTTATCAATCTAATTAGCTTCTCTTCCCAATTATATTGTGCTGGAGATGTCGATATAAATCTAAATACCCCTATTAATGTCTACGTCATGTATTTCAGTATCATTAGTTTACCAAGCATCTCAGAAAAATGTACCTGCTACTGACATGAGCCTTGAAGTATTTGCAGGACCTCAACAGCAGCATTGCACACACATCAAAACGAGAACAGCAAAATTATCCAGAAAGGCATTATCTAGAAAGATTTTCTGAGAGGTGGGCCCAGGCTGACCTCATGAAGTTCAACAAAGCCAAGTGTAAGGTCCTGCACATGTGTAGGCACAATCCCAAGCACAAATACAGGCTGGGTGGTGAACGGCTGGAGAGCAGCCTTGAGAAAAAGGATCTGGGGGTCTGGGTTGATGAAACGCTCAATGTGAGCCTGCAATGTGCACATGCAGCACAGACAGAAACCGAGTCCTGGGCTGCATCAAGAGAAGCATGGCCAGCAGGGCAAGGGAGGGGATTCTGTCCCTTTACTCTGCTCTTGTCAGACCCCATCTGGAGTACTGTGTACAGTTCTGGAGCCCCCAGCACAGGAAGGACATGGAAGTGTTGGAGCGGGTCCAGAGGAGGGCCACAAAGATGATCAGAGGGCTGGAGCAGCTCTCCTATGATGACAGGCTGAGAGAGTTGGAGCTCTTCAGCCTGGAGAAGAGAAGGTTTCAAGGAGACCTTATAGCAGCCTTCCAGTATCTGAAGGGGGCCTACAGGAAGGCTGGGGAGGGATTATTTACAAAGTCTTGCAATTACAGGACAAGGGGCAATGGGTTTAAACTGGCAGAGGGTAGATTTAAACTGGTTGTTAGAAGGAAGTTCTTTCCAGCGATGGTGGTGAGGCACTGGAACAGGTTGCCCAGGGAGGTTGTGGTTGCTCCCTCCCTGGAGGTGTTCAAGGCCAGGTTGGATGAGGCCTTGAGTGACCTGTAGTAGTGGGAGGTGTCCCTGCCTATGGCAGGGGGTTGGAACTAGATGATCTTTGAGGTCCCTTCCAACCTTACCATTCTATGATTCTATGACTCTTTGTCAATCACAGTACAAATTAAAATGTAAAATTATAATTGCACCCTGTTAAAGGAAAAAACCTTTAGTTGAGAGCTTCTTTTAGAGTTTAGTTTCATTGTTTTGGAATTTTAAAAATGTTTTATGTTCTTGCAATATCCTCAATTGATTATATTTGTAGCTTTCTTTTAATGAAGCTATAAAGAAGAAAATAGAATACATTTCCTAGCAACAAATCCCTACCTGGCTGGACTCTATTTACTGAGGCTTTAAATTGCTGCCACTAAAACACACAATGCATTTTGCCAAAACCAAAACATTACTGGTATTAAAGGGGAGATTAAATTTAAATGATAATTACTCCTAATGCCCAAAGAAGTGTCCCTCAATCTGCCAAAACAGTTAATAAATGAGAGCAGTCAGTCAGATTGACCAGAGCAGGACATTTCAGTCCATCATCTCATAGTCATCAGTAGTTAATTTTTCTCAAGAAAAAGAAAACCGAATCAGATTTTTCTCCTTACCTTCTCAATACTATTAAAAATGCATTTCCAGGCCAATTTTATGACCTTTTAGAGCTCAATAAGCAGGCCTTGAATATAGAAAAAAAAATTGTCAAAAGAATTTAAGCTGTGAAAGATTTCTCTCCTTATCCACTAACTGAAACAATTGGGGGTTTTTTAACATATAATGGAGTGATGAGGCCATCCTAGCAAACACTGTTCTCATTTTTCCATTGAATTTTTTTGTTGCTCAACATAACAAAATAATTCTTCTTTTATGCCACTTTATGTCACTCTAGAAAAATTATCTACCTTGATAAAAAAAACCAAAAAACAAACCACCTCTTTCACTTTTTCAGAGTGCAACTTGTTTCTGCTGACAAACTACGTGCTGAAATACAAATTGTGTTACACTGATCAGGAACATGCTATCATCTAAAACTATTTCACATAGTAGAAAGGCAAATAAAAATGTTTAAAATGAACAGTTATTAGACAAGAAGGGAAGCACGGAATTTCAACATATATAGACCACAACATAACACCAGAACTACTAAAAGCTAGCTGGACGGTGACTTAGTCATAGACTTAGTCCCTTGGTTCACAATAAGATGCCAGGTTTTTATTCCTTGCAGTTCGCTGCATACCGTTCATCTTGTGAATTACTGTGCATTCGAGTAGGTGGAATACATCGTTCCAGGGGAATTCCATTATAACTTATCATAAATGAATCTTACCACCTACTACACCATCAAGTTCCTGTGGCGCCTACAGATTACTTCACTCCAAGTATTTAACTCATTTCTACTAAAGCATTTGAACTCTGAAATGGAACATTTTCTTAAGCTTGAGAAACACCTACAAGGAATCTCACTTCAGAAGAATCAGTCACAGTCTTGTGTTTTTAGTTCCCAATGACTCTACTCACATGCTCCTAATTTTATTAGGATATTTTGTAAGTTATTAATTATTTGTATGCCTTTCTTGATTAAATAAATAAGAATTCAAATCACAACTTTAAGAAAAATATTATTATTTTAAGCATCACAATATTCAAAATCTGAGGAACAACTTACATAAATAATATATTCAAATAACATGTCTCAGAGCAAAGGCAATTTTTTCTCTGAATAGCTTGACATTTGATCTTTGTTTATGGAAAGAAGAAAAAAAAAAACAACCAACAAGTGATAATCTGCATTTATTGATTAAAAATAAATTCACCTAGACCTTGCTAGAGAGCACTTAGGATGGATTCCCTCAACTAGTTCAAAACAGCCCTCTTGTTTTAGCACAAATACAGATCTTTGCACATATTAATACAGTTTTGAAAACAATAAAAGCTATTCTCAGCAAACTTCATTTCTCCTGAAATGTGTCAAGCCAAGCTTAAAGTAATACAGTGTGAAAAGGAACCACACAAACTGCCTGCCACACCACCGTGGCAATATTCATCAGTCCTAGAGGCACCATATGCCACTTTGGTATCAAGAGCTAGAAGCATAGAAAATGACCTCATGTTGCACAAGGCGAGGTCTAGGCTGGATATTAGGAAAAACTTCTTGACTGCAAGAGTGGTCAGACATTGGAATAGGTTGCACAGGAAGGTGCTAGAGTCACTGCCCCTGAAGGACTTAAAAAAACACGTAGACATGGTATTTCAGGACATGGTTTAGTGGGTGTGATGGTGTCAGGTCAATGGTTGGACTTGATCTTACAGATCTCTTCCAACAAAAACAGTTATGTGATTCTATGTCAAGCAGTAATTCAAGAGTTAAATACTTTAACTTCAACAGAAACATCTGTTTAAGCAATCTGCAAATTTCTGTCTTATGACCATTTGTCCATCAGGAGCTGGGCTAAAGCTAAAGGTATACTATGTATTAAGAAGTATCTGTAAAAGCAGTTGCAAAGAGGAACAAAGTAAAAGACAAGGAAGAGAGGGTATAGGAACACAGAAGCATACAAACAGTAACAACATAAAGAACATCAAACAGAAGGATATTCTCAAGAGGACAAAACCTGCAGGGAAATTCTCAGAGAAGAAACAGACAGATCCAAGCTGGAACATTTGGATCCATGTGCAAATGAATCTAGCTGAAAGAATGTGGCCAAATCACACTCATTCTGGTTGGAAAAGCCTTTAAGATCATCAAGCCAACCATTACATGCAACAGTTTTGAGAGCAGGTCAAGTACTCTTGAAATGTCACATTTACCTGATTATCCTCAGAAGGACAATGGAAATGGGAATCTCACCACAGCTACCTATAAGCAACTTCTTAGAACATTTGCTTCTAGTCCTACTATAAGCTAGCTGCAAACTGGTGTGGGGGTAAAGTTCTACTTGATAATAAACTTTCCATGAATATACAACAACACAATATTATAGATTATCTAATATCTCCCCATTTAAGAAGTGTGATCTCACTAAAACCTGAAAGGAAATTACCAAATTACATTATGTCCTTGCAATTTGGTGGTTTGTTGTTTAATTATTTTCCCCCAGATTGATGAAGGCCAAAACAGTACATGTAGATTTTGATCTGTACTTCCCATGTAAACACATGGATATGACCCAGGCACACCATCAATTTAATTTGTTCTTTTTCTCTTGTTGCTTCTTCTGTAATGCATATTCATCTATATTTAAACAAAGAACATAAAGTTCACAGATAACCCGAATTCACCCCACTGCTTTAAAATATCTCCTGCTGAGGAGGATGATACAAAGTCACTAATGGAGAATAAACAACAGTTCTGAAGTCCTTTGATTGCTCCAAAGCCATCCTGAACCTACACCTTTTCCTAAGAGTGTGAGCATGAAAAACCCATATTTAACTAAATGAGGAACAACTTCCTCTTTTCTACTCCGGGCCTATCTGAAAACAGGAAGTTTGGATAAACATAAGGGAATTACTACTTCTCACCTCTCCCTCCTCCAAATGGTTTCAGTTACTGGCATCCTCTGTATAAGCAGTCAATAAAACCTTCCCTGCAGTTCTAAATGCACACGTAGAGCATTTAACTTCCTAGAGCCAACAGTAAAGAAAGGCTAAAGAAAAAAAAGAATTGCCTCTGAACACAATCCTGAAACTTTTGCAGAGTAAAAATAGTTGGAAATACGGCAAACCTGTCCCTCTAAAAGTTTCGTTCTTGTCTTCAAGCAAATCAAAAAACCATTTGAGGAAGAAAAATAGCATCTATTTGTCCTTAGCAGTACATTAAAGTTTACTTTATTGACAGCGGGATAAAATGGCTAGTTAATATTTGAACATCTGAATCATTCTTCTATTTACCTTTCTGTTATGAAAACATCTTTTTAACCATGAGAATAGCAGGGAGTGAATCATTTTGAATATCAAGACTAGGGGAAAAAAAAAAAAAAACAGGGTTTGTGGTGATTTAGGACACTAATCCTACTAAAACATCCTACAGATTTAGGTTTTGTAAATCAACATATATATTCAGGTATGCTGTAGAACATGATACATTATTTAAAAAATATTTAATTATGTGTAGTACTATGCAAATCAAGACATTTAATTATACATAAAAAAATTATTTTACAAAAATAAAAGGGATCACAGACTAATTGACTTAAATTGCACATACTTTGAAGTGTTTTCCAGTGGCATTACTTTAAAACACAAAAAGGGACAGATCAACACTAACCAAAAGTACATTTGTGACCCCATAAACACTTTCCAAGCATGGAAGAGCAAGGCCACACATTAGACCTCAGCAGATATAAGACCCTATGCTTTATCAAAAGGCAAGAACTTTGTAGCCACTTCTCAATAGTCAAAGTGTAATGGTCTCAAAATTCATTTATTTCTTTGACAAAAAGCCTAACAGGCTACTGAGTGACACCAATGCCCCAGATCTAAAGAGATCACAGCAGAATTTATTCAGGAAACAAAGTCTGGAATACTGACTTTAGTACGTCTAACCATAGAATCTATCTTCAAATACATTCACACAGTAGTTTAGCTGCACATGGGCTTTTCCTCAATTTATAACACAGTTAAACCCCCAGGGGAAGAATCTATTTTTAGCCTCTTACTAAAAACTACAGTAAATATTTTCAGTGTCTTTATTATTCTACTAGATTTTAAACAGCAACGTCGAATCTTGTCCTTTACCCTGTTACCAATAGCAGCAAACAAGCACAAGTGATAGGCTCACCCATTATTTGGCAAGCTGCATGCAGAACTACTATTTCCACCAAATGCTACCTCTCTAACCACTGTGCAGTGTGAGGAAGAAGCATGGTGATACCTCTCTCTGACTCAACATTCATGCCATGACCCCGACACTAACTATGCGCACTTCTCCCTGCTTGATTCAGCAAAACTGGGACATGCCCAGGGCAGGTGACTTCAATCTTCCACCCTCCTCCTGTGCAAACACACAGTCTGTAGTTTCATTATTGACATTTGCTTCCATTTTAGAGGCTCACTAGAATTTATTTTGCATACTATCTTGTTTCACTGATACTACGCTCAGATTTCGATAGCACCACCAGCTGCATCAACAAAAATAAATCCCACTAAATGACTACCATAACACAATAATGATCTAAATATAAGTCCAAATATAGGCAAATAGATGAAAGACATGAAAACATTCACTGTAACCTTAACAAGAAAAAATACCTAAGCCTACAGCCCAAGTAGAAAATAACTAATACTTGAGAACTGAATAGTACTAGCTGCCAAAAGTAGGTTATTCTTTTCCAGTGATCAAACTATGCTTTACATTTACACAAATGACCAATGAAATTAGGATTCAGATACTCACATATCCTCACACAAAGTCACAATAGGCACATTTTCCTTTGTGCAAATGGAGACTTGTTCCAGTCACAGCATGGGCCTGATCCACATTATTGTTTGCACAGTCTGAAAGTATAGCTAAAGTATTATAGGCATGAAAAAACAAAACCCAAACCAACCCCACACATAATGCCATTGTGGCTTGCATTAAGACAACCATTTACACTGATAAAAAGACACCCCTCAAACTTTAATTAACTCCTGACCACCTGACAATAATATGAAAAAATGCTAATCTTTTGTTCCAGGGGTAGGGTGGTTCAAGTACTATGGATTCTCCTACTGTGCCTTGCATACCCTGCTCGCTCACTCACTGACAGAGCAGGACCAAGCTGTCCTTCCCTCCATGCTGCCCACTGCCAGCTGTTGGGGAGAGGAGAACAAAACAGGACAGGAGCAGACAGAAAAGCACAGCCACACTCACATCCTTTGCTGTAACAACCATCCCTTGCTGCCACTGGAAGTGACAGCAAGAGAGAGACCAGCAGCCTTAGCAGCAGGTCTTAACCTCCTAATCTAATCCTCCAAGATTCACATTCGACACAACTGTAGTGTCTGGATGTATCCATTAATGAGATAAGATTAATAAAACATATGGGCATTATCCTAATATCTCACCACTTCAACGGATACTATTATTTGACAGAATTTCCTGAACGTTGGCAGTTTTGATATCTGACACCCTTGAAACGTCACCTTTAAAGCAAAAGTCATATTCAGCAGATTTGTATGGTTCAAGTGACTGGTGATATTACTCTCAGGTGAGCAGGAAAAGCGTAAGGGACTACCAGCTGAAGTCTTGCAATGGCCTAAATTCATTGACTTAATGGTCTCTGGGTTGTTCTCCCTGATAGATGAGACAACCTCAGATCAAAAAGTATTTGGGGAAAACTAACAAACAAACAAACAAACAAACAAACAAACAAACAACTATCACTCCTCCATGCCCAAGGCAGTGCACAGAAGAGTGAAGTCTCCCTCTATGATGCATCTGTTCTATGCACAAACATCCTTAGCGTCCTGAAGCTTACATGGACACCAAGATTTGAAGGGAATTACCTAAAGACAGCACTTAAAAACAAGCCATGAAACCAGAGAACTATGTGTGTGTCCTTTCACAGCAGTTTTCTACAATACTCACAGAAATATAAAACCAACTATGAATACGACTGTGGTGAGTATCACCACACGCGCTTTCCTATTCTACCATCACACTCTCTTTGCAAAGTTATAAGGACAAGGAGAACACTTCATTGCTCAAAATCAACACCAGTAGCTGGCATGTGGAAACCCAATGTGAGGGGGGGTGTGCAGTAAAAAAACCAAAATACCAAAAAAACCCACAAAACAAAAAAAATACTTTGAACAAATTTCTTCTGAAAAATATGGAGTAAGTCTACCTCTGCCATCTCAAATATTCAAAACATAGGAATCACTCTCCCACACTCCACAAGAAGGCAGCAGTGGGTATTTTTAAGACCTTGAGAGATTTGGGGATTTTATTCAGTCCAGATTTAAGAGTTCCTTAAGATTACATTTGCAAATCTTTTATATAAAGTTGTAAAATAGATTAGATTTTTGTGCTGGTTTGAGGCTAATTGGAATATTCTAGTGAGAGATATTAAATCCTTGGCTGTGAGAGGAAAATAACAGTGACACCTATATTGCTCATTCTTCTGCTGAGAGATGCAAGTAGTCAAAATATAGAAAAGGCACTCACTTCTCAGTTCTCATTTCTCTGTGTGTCTGGTTGCATCTTGTCTTAACCCCTTTGCATGAGATCTATGTAATCCGATATAGCCTTTTCTTCTAACCTCCTTGTCGTCTTTCTTTCACATCTCACCT
>VWYK01126603.1:0-22096 GCA_013399775.1 Semnornis frantzii | reverse complement strand
CTGTTTCAGGAGGGATTTTGCGTTTCTGCATTATTTATAACTTGTATATAACTGTAAATACCTGCGTATATATATGCTTGTAAATTGTGCTGAGCTATAAATAGAGCTTCATTCCTTAACTTTCAGCTGATTGAGTCTGGTCTGGTGAATGTGTGTGTGTGTGTGTGTGTATGTAATTCCCCAAACCACCACAATTTCATTTAAAAAATAGGAAGGAAAAAAATGTCCAAGATTTTAATGTAATTACTTCAAAGGAGTAGGGCTTTAAAAATGTCCAACATCACAACTGTCCATGCTGTAGGCAGGCATCTCAGCAAAACTGTCAAACTATTTTCTTGCCAGGTTTATTATTGAATATTTCCCCCTCAAACTAGTACAAGTACAGAATGGTTGGGACAAAGCATATCTTACTTCTAATCTCCAATTCTTAAGATTCATATCTGATAACAAAACCCAGTCTGAAATAAATTGCTTATATAAATACACTGAAATTTGCATGCTTGCATCTGACACCAGATTCCTCCCCAGAACCATGGAATAACTTCTACATCTCATCCATCAGGAAGAATAAAATAAATCACTCATCTTACTTAAACTCTAGCAAACAGAATGTTATGCAATCACAAGTGTAAACCACAATACATTTAAATAGAGAGATGACAGCTTCTCTTAAATGTAGTGCCTAACCACAGTGTCTCACCTGCAGATAGTCTTCCTGACCCAGCTACAGACCTACAGGCACAGCAGCTTCCTCACATGAATCATGCACAGAGGCAAACCCTCAAAATGTAGGAAAAGCCAACTAAGCTACAAGTCACAAGAAACAGCACACTAATACAAAGAAACCTTTCCTTATTCAATGTAAAACCTGCAAAAATAAGCAGCAGAAATTTATATCGTTATCAAAAGCACCTCTAAAACTGCAAGACTTCACAATAGGAAGGCTAATTTGCATCACTTTGACAGGAATCCAAATGTATACAGTAGCCAGACCTCCCTATGACCAAAATCAGTATCTATGTCATTGCATAAAGAGCTCATGTCCTTCAGGGAGAAAAGTTTTAAAAACTGGAGGAAAAATATTACAGAAAATGCAAGCCTTTGACCTCAGCCTTAAAGAGTTGAATATATGACAGCACATAATGTTCAAAACACTTTAAAAAGTGAATTAGCACGTTTGACCACAGACCCAAATAGATGGCAATGGGTGGAAACTCCCATTACCACTAGACTCTTCTACTCAAACCCTCACTACTATCAGAAAAGAGGAAATGAAAGAAGGCATTTGGTAGTTAGACTTGGGAAAGAGACACCAATGAAGCCCTGTTGCAAAGCAGGGCTGTGGAAAAAACAGCTTAGCAATAACTGCCACAATTGTGTTCTGTTCTGAAATGACACTTCTATGTATGTGATAATCGTTACGTGAACCAAGTATCTTCCATTTAAATAAAATCAGGTACTGTAGATACAGCGATTCAACTAACAAAACATGATTACACACTTTTGGGACACTGTTTTGTACCGGTCTAACTTTGAAATCTTCAGGGAAGAAGTTCTTAGCGTCCAATACAAAATTTTCAGTTACATTTGCTGTAGAAAGTTCTCTCTCACTTAAAAAAAGAATAAAATCGGTGCATGTGGAAGGGTCTTAAGTCCTTTAGCATCATCATATCATACAGCAAAAGTTAAGTGGAAAAGCAAGTTTCCTGGATGGGAAAGTCCAGCTGCAAGTTTGGTAGTGCATCTCCTCCCCAAAGTTTTCCTATCCCAAAACAGTGCTTTACCATGGGTTGGGAGATACTGTGTTGTTTATCCATCTGACGGTGATATGAAATGTAAAAGGGAAGTGTCTCAAGTTGATTTAAAATAAAAGGTCTAAAGGAACATTCCAGGGGAAAAAAAAAAAAATTCAGAGACTGTAATGCCCATGTCTTTGTGCCCATGTTGCTCTCCCTATCCCTGTTTTGTGACTGACATCCTATTTTCCAATAGTTACATTGCAATCTCAATGAGATGCAGCATGCCTTACCTAGGAGGTGACAGAAAGCATTTCTACGGGCTATTCAGTAACTGGTTTTCCGCCCCTTTTCAGCTCTGTTGCTTGTAAAACATGTATTTTGCTCTGTTGTGTTTTTAAAAAAAAAGATTACAGAAAATAATCAGTCAGCAAGAAAGTCTCAGTGCCGGGAAACAACTCAAACTTCTAAAGCCACATTACAGTTGAGAAGATCCTCTGTTTTATTTCCCGTGCATCAAATCTTTACATCTTCACTTGGCCCAAATTCAACCTGAACCCACTGATTGACCAAATGAAAGCACAAGGTGCAAATCTCTTTAGACCTTGAATAATTTTCACAATCCAATCAAGAAAAGACTGCATGAAGTGATACTCTAAATAACTGAATTGGTAGCATAGTTAACAAATGGCTTGCTGCAACATTATATGGTAGGGTTGCAAACCGAAATGGACTCTTTCTAACCATTTATATTCCATTAAATACTCTAAGAACATGGAATTAAATAAAATGCTTTTTAAAGCACTTTATTTTGCCAAACTTCGCTGGAAGTACTGAAATGAGGAAAACTGCTTGGCCACAGTTAGCTTCTGCTTTTCCCCCCCCTCTCATTCAAAGTAGTTTTAGTTTTGTTTTTATAACACAATGTTTAACTGCTCATGCATATAAAGTTCTTCAGATTCCAGCGCAACAGCAAATCTACATAATTTTAAATTAAGGTCCTCGTACAATTTATTATGGAATTACAGTTAACCAAATAAGCCTCTGTCTCAAAGCAGAAAAACATTATTTATAAATAATTTTTTTCAATTAAAAAAAATTACACACTTAATCAAGCACAAGAACATCTCTACAAATTACTACATAGATTATTTTGCAGTAGAGGTAAAAAAGAAATGACCCAAGATGACTCTGCTCTATTGCTTTTACACAAACTGTGATTATCATTATGTCTGCTACAACTCTCAGTTGACAGCAATTTTGTTTTAAAATAAATTATTTCAATCTAAACGAGCTGCTGACAGGGTTGATTTACATACACATGACAGCCTTTCAGATTTGATGTCATACAGAACAACTCAGAGATGGCAGAATTATGGGATTGAGTAACAAAATTACAATTTCCTGGGTCTACCTTCTAGAATGTCTAACCCCAACGGGCTTTGCAACTCTGTGGTTCTTAACCCTACAACACTGAGTAACTTCAGTGTTATCTTAAGAGTATCAACTGAAATGTTCTGGAAAGTTGGGCACCAAACAGGTGGAATGTGTATTTTTAGAAATTAATCTGCGGCCATCTAACAGCTGGGTCACAGCCTGCAGCAAGGTTCAACACCCTCAGCTGCACACCACAACCTGCACCTGCCTGGGGAAACGCACACTCATTATAGTATTGCAGAGGTACAAAACCCCAGTCTTTTCCTCACTGTTTTGATCTAAGGCACAATAAGATCACTTGAGATGAAAATGTAGAAGCAATTACACCTCACCTGTGTGAGCTAAGAAATGATGACGAGGTTTCAAGGTTTTGCTTGGACTCCTGTTAAAGGCACATGGACATGTTTTCTCTGCTTCTTACACTTCGCACATTTCTGTGATTAAATCTATTCCTAAAACATCTCATTTTAACATTAATGATTGCAGTACTGAAGCCTTAAGGTAAAAATAAGCTCCATTATTTGGAGCATATTACAAACTGGGGGAAATCCCTGGCCAGGACCTTGAATACCCTGTGAAAGCCTCAGCACATCAGCAAAGGGCATCTCTGAGGTGACAGCAGTGCTCGGAACTGCAGCCTACCCATCTCTGGCCTCCTTATGAAAACAACATCCATAGCTTTCGAGTCACCGGGAAACATTTAAACAAAAGCCTAGAAGCTCAAGTGTGGCAGAGGGGCACATGCCCCTCCTCTTCGGCAGGGACACACCAAGTGCTCTTGGGCCAAGCTCCAGCTCCTCAAACCCAGACGCTTTTCACATCCTAACGACCAGTGAACAAAAACCCATCAAAGCCACCAAAAAAACATCTCTGAAAAAGAAAACGCAGCAAACTACCTTAAATCATTTCCTTCTCCCAAACACAGCTCAGCACTAGCAGCACCAACCGGCCGCGGCCCTACCGCCCCACCTCGGGACGCGCCAAGGCTCAGTGGGGCCTCTTCGCCTAAACCGCCGCCCGCCACGGGATGGGACATGGCACTGGTGCTTGGCCAGCACAGGGCTGCCCACACCGCCACGAAAATAAGAACTAACGCGTTCGCACATACATCCACCTCCGCCGACAGGCGAATTGAACCACAACAGAAAGACAGGGTACTGCGAACCACCACCTCCAGGCACGCTGCTGTCACCTCCCCTCAGCGCCTCACGGGGCGGGGCCCGCGACCTGGGGGCGGAGGCAGCAGGTGAGAGCTGCTTGCGGCTCGCAGCTGCGCCCCGTGGGCGGAGAAGGGGGCGGGGAGCGCCGTGCCGGGCCGGGCCGTGGCCGCGGCGGAGATCCACTGGCTGCCTTCCCTCTTTGCTCAGTTACTCGCACGCTTTTTCAGTCGGGACAGCGTCTGAACCTCGGAGGTAGTCGCGGTTCTTGGGGCCTCTCTGGAAGCAGGTGAGTGCTGGTACCTGTTTTCGGCATGGGGCACTCGGTGCCTGGCAGTTCCTGCCCCGCCTGGCGCGGGGTGAATGAGGAAGCGATACAGGCTCCGGTTCCCTCCGGCCAGGCTGGCTTCCGTGGGGCTCCTAGTGCAGAAAGAGGTGCCTGCTTCGTCCGTCTCTGTACTTAGTCCTGGCGGGTTGGGCGTGAGGGGTGGGTAACCTGGGCAGCGCCTACCGGTGGAAATGTGGGGCTGCCTCCGACAGCGAAGCGCCAGCTGCCGTGGGGCTTTCTTCTCAGCCGCGCCTCCATGTTGGGCACCGTGCCCTAGGGCGGGGGGCTGCAGTGAGAGTCCCGGGGCCCGGCCCGGCCGCGGACTTTGTTCTCTCGAACTTCCCAGTCGCCGAGTTCGGAGTTACTTCGGATGGCGTCGGCTCGTTCGGTCCGTGGGGAAGCGCGACCTTGAGTGGAGAAAGTCAGACACCGGCTGGAGGGACAGGCGGGCGCCGCCGGAGCGTTGGCGGGAGGGAGAGGCTTGTGCCCCGTTTCGGGAGGTGAGGAGATCCCCGTGGTCCTTGACAGAAACCTGGAGTTTCCTCATAGCAGAAATTCCAAGTTTGATTATATCAAGCGTGGGGTGGTTTTTTTTGTTGTTGTGTTGTTTTTTTTTTTTCCCTTTGCCCTCCACTCAATCTCGTTGATTCTTGGTTTCTGTCTCCTGTACTGCAGTGAGTTGTAGGTGAAATGCATGGTCTTTTAAATAGTCAGGTTTCCAGCTGAATGGCGACGGACAATAAGAAATGCAGGAGCAGGAATGCCTGTTGCTTTTGTGTCTTTGACAGGCTGCGTCTCTTAAAAAACAGTTTTCAGTACGTTGCTAGAGAATTCCCCTTTTGCATTAGGGTGTGAAGTATAAAAATTATGGCATTTTGTGGTTACATCTGACATTTGTTTACTTGTAGGCTCTGACTGTTGCACCACTTCACTTCTAGGTTATTCAAGTAATGCAGAACAGACTGCTAATCTGGACCTGGGAGGTCTTGCAGGATATTTATATGCGAAGGATGTGTTGTCCTGTATCCCCTCTCTTGATGCTTCCAGGGCAGAACTGAATCTGCAGAAAGGCGTAATCGGATCTCATGCTATATCTTTTCCTAGTTTTAGAGATTTAAACTCCGAATTAGTGTTTAACAACTCTCCAAACGTTCTGTCAAAATCCTGGGTGCAGTTGTTATGTGCTTAATTTCTTCTGAATCTTATTTGAGTTATGTTTTCATACAGTCAATCTATTAGCAGTGTAGTAAGTAAGCAAATAAACTCAGCTGTGCAGCATTGTACCTATAACCAAGTGTAACCAATATAGCCTTCTGAACAAGAGATTAAGTGCTTCTTGAGTGATTAAGCAATAATTAATAAAGATTTCCTTTAAAAGAAAAATAAAGCATTTCCTGTTTATTTTAGTTCCTGAAAATGGCTGTATTTAAAAATGAGATGTGTGTCTTTAGAGTGATTACAGTCACTCTGAGACACTACTATAGGAACCTGTAAGTACTGGATGAAAAAGTAAACAAAAGGTGTAAGCATATAGGTGTTTCTGACCCTCCCTATGGGTTTCATAATAAAACACAGCTTTGTGCTTTAATTTAGGAAATTATTAAATGCTGGCGTTTTTTGTTTTCTTGATCCATGTAGTTTTACTCACCGTTACGTTTTTGTAAAACTAAACATAGCAAACTTCTAAGGAAGCAGGATTATCAGAATGAAGTACATAACTCTTGAAACCTCAACAGTTAAAACACTGAGACACATAAAAAGGTATTTCACTAGGCACTATTTGTATGGTCGTATGTAATGCTAAATATATAACAATTTGGAGGTTGCATGAAAGAATCGAGATAGTAGTACTTTGAGATTTTCATTGTATTTTTTGTAACTCAGATTTAGGATGAAGGAATTGCTGCCACTCAGTGGCTGACACAAACGTATGGAGAACTATACTCTTACACAGCTCTGGTGTGTGTGTGTGTGCTTAATGAGTGTGTCATAATGTAATGATTTGGTGAATGCGTGTGAGATAATTGATCAGGAAGATGCTTATATTGCTCTTACCAGACAAGAGCTCATTCTAAAACTTTTTTTTGACTTTTGGATTTAATGAAGAGGTGCATGATAATTCATTAGGCATAATTACACAGTAGGACTGTAATTTTCTTATTGAAGGCAACGGTGGAATAGCATAATAATTTTGCCTTTTTGATCTCACAGCATATTTGAAAAGATACTCTATGAAGAAGGAATTATTTTTAAACTAGAAACTATTCCTAAACTAGGAAAGCCAGCAAATTTTGCAGCTACTTTTGCTCAAGGGAAATCTTTAGATAATCTCTCAAAGAAAACTTGGCTGTTTGATGCCATGTAGTTTGAGAAAATAACAATAAAACCTGGAAAGATGACCTCTTTTATTAACATAACTGATTTCCTGGGAAAAAGCATAGACTTTCAGGCCTCTGAGTTTGTTTTGGTGTTTGAAAGCCACAGTCATTACAATTAGAGTTCATGTCAAATTGAGTACTTCAGAGCTTAATAGATTAATCATCTCTCTTGGTTTCTGTCTGAAACACTATGCTGTCACTCTGCTCCGTGCACAGGTACAAATCCTCTGCTCTGTGGGTGCATTGCTTGTTCATAGCTGGAGCTCAGCTCCGGCTGCTGCAAAGAGGCCCTTTGCTCATCTCTTGCTACACAACTGCACTGCATCTAGAGGTGGGACTGTAGCACATGAGAATGTATCCAAGTTCATTTCAGTCCAGCTATTCTCCAGTGAAGCTGCAGCAGCACAAGCCACAATCTGGCTGGTACAGTGTAAACACTTCACAGGTGTTGGCTGGCACTGAGGTATGTGCCTGTTCTGGGTTCATTGGCACAGGTATTTAAGATCTCTAAAGCTAACTCGGGTGTGTCTCTTTGTGATGCAGTTCAAATGCGTTATGTACCAATAGTCTACCCTCCATTGCATTTATGAAGTATATACTTAATGTATTGTAAAAAGATTAGAGGAAGAAAGGAATAGGCTTGGGATTGAAATTTCTGTTGCAGGTGAGCCTGAACTGAACAAAAAGATAAGGAGGTATATAGCTGTGGAGTCTGAGGTCTGACTGATTTCATTAGGAACCAGATACTTCTGTTAATTATCCATGGATGAGAAAGGTTATGTGCTTTATTTATTTAATTTTATTTTTATTTTTCCCCCCTGCAATTATCCTTATATTAAATGCAGCTTCTTCATCACAGTTATCAGATTCTGTCCAAAAGCCATCTAAAAAGCAGTGAAAGAATAGTAGTAGTGTTTTTTTGGTTGTTTGTGGGGTGTTTTGGGGTTTTTTTGACTGCTTTCCTTGCTCGAAGACAAAACATGCCATCTTCCTTTGCCTGCATATTCCGAGTGCAGAGTTCGGTTCTGTAGAACTCTTATGTGGAGCCAAAGGATGATGAGCAGGAATAGGGAAAAGGGGAGAGCTGCTTGTGCCCATTCAGAGCTATTTGGGTAGCACATTAGAAGTAATCATTCTGCATCCTCTTGGCTGTGCTTTTCGCAAAGATGCAATTAACAGAAATGAGTCTGGGAGGGCTCTTTATAGCCTTGAAAAAATAATGGTGAAATGGCTTGTGTTATGTTCTCATTTACAAGGCAGTTATTTCAACCTGTAAGAGTTTTTATGCTTTCTTAAAGATGCATTACCTCTCTAAGGCAGAGCTACCCTATTAGGTTTTTTTGTGATGTTTGAATAATTTTGCAAAAGCCTTCTCTGTAGGTAGTAGTGTACTGCCTTTAGCTCTGTAGGCCACATAGATGCTATATGTACTGCCTTTAGGACTGGAAGCTGCACCAGTTTGCCATCTCTGTTACCAGAGACACAAGGAAAAGCTGAGAAATGAAAGATTTGGCAGACTAGTAGTGGGGACCTCATAAATCTGTCCTTGGCAAGAGTGGTTCAAGACTTTTCTGGACTGATCTAGACCAGACTCCATTATTACAAGTAACACTGAGATAGTGAATGGATGTCTATGTGTATATCTATGTGTTTCAGATATTTTCTGTTGGCTTTTTCTTGTTAACTAAAATTTATGCATATGAACACTGTGTGTACCTTTCAGAAACAGAAAGGTGTTCTGGCATCCATAAAGTTAGTTATGTTTTGAAAGAGCTGTTGCTCTTTCCTGATTGATGAGAAATTTGACAGTCTGACTAAAAGATGGAAGTGATGTAGCACAGATATATATCAAAAGCTACAAATCGAAGAGGCAGGTCATAAAATCAACTCCTAAAAATTATTTCCCAAGCTAAGAAAGGGCGTAAACCCACAGAACACATTTTGCAGTGTCCTCTTAGCAAAATTAATTCCTTTAGTAACTCCTTCTTCACTGAGTGTAATTATCTATCTGAAAAGTAGATTTAAGACTATTGAAGCATAGTTGGTGTTCATTTAATAATAAACATGATCCATAGATTTTGGAAGTGACCATCACAGAAAATGAAGCTGATGCATGTTAAACTTGTAAGCCTTCTACTATAGTCGCCTGACTGTTATGGGAGGAAGGTGTGTGCTTGGTGTCTGCGCAGTTGATCAACCAGCCATCAAATATAAAATATAAATGAATAATCAGGGCCTCTCTGTATGCCTCTGAATGGGATTATCTTGAATTCCAAGGTGCTACTTACTTTTGACTATAAAAACAGATACACAACATGTATTTCTACTCTACTATTCCTAATATTTTTCCTTGAAGCGTGAGCAAACTGTCGTCTTGTTTGGTTGAAATGTAACCAAGTGTTACACTTTTTACCCATGATAGGGAGGGTGAAGTTGGGATAGCCTCTTAAACTCATTAATAGGTCAAGGTGTCATTACGCTTAANACTCTACTAAAACAAGTTCTTCCCTAGCAGCTTAGTAAAGGTGCCCCTCTTTGCTGTAGAGGTGTCTGGGAGCTGAAGTCCTTTCCCCTCATTGAGCTGGGAGGAGTTGTCAGGGTTGTCTGAATTAGTATCTTTTCTCATCTTCTGGATGGCTGAAAGCTTTAAAATAGCTTTTTGTTTGTGAGTGAATGGCTTCAATTTGCATTATGTTTAGTCTTTTTCAGCCTCATAAATGATTTAAGTATTTATAGACTTGGTTAGCTCCCCAGTATAAATATAGCATATCCTGAAACTTACGTGGTAAATCTAAGCTTCAACTTCAGCCCCTTTCCCACCCCTGAGCTATGAAGTCATGCATGCTACTGATTTGGAGCTGAAAGGCTAGGCCTGTGTTGGTATAGCCTCACTGTTATGTGCAAAATCTGTAATGATGAGACGACAGAGAGAAAATTGCATTGGGTTTTTTTAGTACTAAAGTGTGAGGTCACTTTTGGAGTGTTTGAAAATATTTTTTTCCCCAAACACCTATTTGTAGAGATGTAATGGCATCCTTGTTTGCATATTTGATTCTTTGTTGTATTCTCTGTCTTTTTCAGGAAGTGCAGTTTAACCTTTGCCTTAGCTTCTGCCAAAGGAACTCATGACATCTGCCTGTTCAGTCAGTATTGTTTCGTTCCTCACTATACTGTTGATGCCTGATTTACTTCAGTGCATCAAATGTATCAATATTCAATATGAGGAACAGCTTCAGGGGAGAAGGGGTTTAGTTTGTGATACCAATTTTTTGTTTCTGATAGTAAGCTTTTTCCTTCTTTTGTAACTCATAACTATATTTAAAAAAAAATATTTAGAAACTTGAACTTAAATATGATAAAAAATGTCTCTTGGCCAAATTCAAGGTTAAGCTTGGCTTCTGCAGTCTGACTTTTTCTGGGAAATTCCCCAGTGACTAGAAAAGCAGTGTAGCTAAGCTATTGCTAACACATTGTTCAATGGTTGAACTGTGCTTTTCTAGAAGGAGACTGCATTTGATTCTTGTTTGAACAAAAGAATAATGCTATAATTCTTTCTTAGAAAAAACAGTCCTTTTTTTTTTCTTTTTCTTTTTTTTTTTTTTTCAAAGGAGGATACAGTCCAGCTGCAAACCAGTAGGGTCTGTTGCATGTTCTTATCTTGTATTCTCAAGAAAAATGAATAGAGAGTGCAACAACTTGGAAAGACTGTCACGTTTGAAATATGACCCTGACTGCCTTGTATATTTTATCTCAAAATTTTCATGGTATGTTTTGTAATACCTCTGGATGATTGCATTTTGTTAGCATGACTGTATAACCATACTGAGTATTTTGGACTTTACTAATTTTGTTAGTGCCTGGTGAACCGGAGAAAATGTTTTATTTACTAAATAACACAGTTCTGAGTCAGAATATTTTACTGGGAAACATTTGTGAAATTGAGATTTATTCTTGCTTATTTAAAAAACAATTATTCAATGTATATTCCTGTAACAGAGAGCACAGAGCACAAATGGCTGACTATAATCATGTAAGTACCGCCAGGATCTTTCATTTTGATAATGAGCTTTGTTCCTTTTTTTAGTTTAAATAAGAAAACTGCATTTGAAACCCTCAGTCCTATAGGTATCTCTGCATGTGAAGTTTATTTCAGTATTGATAGATACCTGGATTTGTTTCTTATAGATGTTTTTTTCTTTTTAGTAGTCTAGTCCTTATGATCATAGTTGCTCAGTGAGTTAATTTCCACATCTACTGTGCTGGTCCGTTAGCGTGGTGTTCATACTAAGCTATAATTGCTCAACACAAGTTGAGCTGTTTCCTTATGTGCCTGTTAGTCAATGACTGTAGTTTTTACTGAACTCAAATATTCTTATTAATGACTTGGAGATGCTAATTGCCAAATATCCAGACCAGTTTTGTCTGTCAGGAGATCACGTGAGCTCTTTTGTGTTACATTTGCTTGTAATAAGCTCCCTAACTGACAGGAGCTAACACTTAACGATTTCTGTTTGACAAGCTTTATCAAGGAAGCAACATTCCAGGAGCAAGAGCTAAACTTTCAGGTATTTGAAGAACTAAAATGCATCTAGTTTTGCTTTGGTTTGAAGGCAGTGGACCATCAACATGTTATCTTGTCTTCTCCCATTCTCTCGGGTAAAAAGCAGAGTCCAGCACCTGGAGTTCCTGGTTCCTTCAAACCTAGCACAAGGATCAGAGAAGTACAACCAGGGATCAGTAGACGGCCCTTGTGTCCTGCTTAGAAAAAATTTGTCGAGGAACTAAGAGGACAAAGACAGAGTTTGAAACAGTATTACAACTTTGGCAGGTATCTTGCCCTCTCCTTTTGTCCTGTGAAAGAGGCATCTTTTGTTGTGCAAGACTAATGAAGTTGTCCCCCTGTGGGACTAAGACTCGGACTCCCTACCTTTGCAACAGCAGAAGAGGAATTTTGTGAGGGGAATATTGCCAGATACTTTTTCCCTGGTAGTTTTGTGTTTTGTTTTGTTTTTTCTTAAGAGGCTTTTTTGAAGAAATATGTGGTTTGAACCAAAGAATTTATAGGTCTGCTTGTTAATCCCCACAGGGCGTGTATTTGTAGGCTTTTTTTTTTTTTTTTCTCCCTTAGACCTTTACAATGAGGAAGCCTATGATCAATTTATACCTCTTATCTCATCCATAATTGAAGAGTAGCTATTCTGTTGGCAAAACTTGCTTCATTGCATATACACTTGAGAATATCTTACATATATCAGGTTCTCTAGAATCTAACTCCCCGCATTTATTTGGTCTCCGTAGAGGTTGAGTTTTTTCTACAGGAAGTCAGGGTGTGGCAGTATCACTCAGACTGGCTTGCTGGGTGGTCTCAGTGCTGACTTCCCTGTCTGAGCCATCAGCCTCAGTGCAGGGTCACCAGAATTGCATGTCTGCAGGAGTCTGTTCCAGTTAAGGGTGAGTTTTGTTGCATTTGTGCAACATGATGTAGTACTGCTGTCATTGCATGCAAACAGCTCCTATTGCTATCCTAAATAAGCACTTTTTGTGTAGGTTTATGTTTATTTTAGCTGACACTAGAACAAGTTTCATCTGAAGTGGATGATAATGCTCTGTTGCAGCCCATGCTGGTTTTTCAACAAACCTTTCCACAATGGTCTTTCTTAAAAGGCTAAATTGTTGGATCTGCACCACCGATTTCCTGCACCACGAACACCCACCCCATGTATCCACTGAAGGAAATATAGATGATGTCAATGAGGGAAGGCTGCCACTTAGGCAAGGAAGTTGATGGATTACTGTTATAAATGCAAGTGGGAGAGAGAGCAACAGTATGAGTACAGGGACAGAGTGCAGCAGGAGCAGCACAGTATGGTGAGAACTGCCTGGCGATGTGATCCTGCTCAACCTTGTTGCACCACGGTTGTCAAAGGTGCTGCCAACCTTGGTAGTCTCAATTCATCCTCCTGCACTCCAGCTCACCTCAGGTTTTGCAATGCAACTCAAACGCCTGCCAGCTGGACTGGTGCAGGGAGAGGATCTCTGGTGCATTACTGTATTCTGTTTTCTACTTCAGTTGGATGTGCAAGCTTGCTTATTTCTAACAGTGCCACTAAAATTTTAAAGGCAATGCCCAAGCTTTAATACAATCTCTACTGTATCTGTCAGGTTAGTTTTCTGACCTATTTAGGCTGTTGCAGTTTGGAATCAATGTTGCTTTCCTTTTCCAGTGGGTGGCAGCTAAAGCCAAGAGAAATGTTTATTTGCTTGGAAGTTTATGTAGGTACATATATAAGGAATGGGAAGAGAAGCCAAAACAGTCTAGCCCTTTATTATCTCTATACTCCATATGTTGAGTTCTTTTTTTAATTGCATCTCCTAACTGGAGAAAAGTACAAATCAAAGGCCCTCTTGTGACTAAAATCTGCTTTTAGTTTCAATCTTCTCTACTTCTTGTTAGTTTTTCTGTTGCATGTTTCCTTATTCTCTTACTGCTCAATAACCAAGCCCAGTCTTTCCATCAGAAGAGCCTTGCACTGTGTAAACCTAAATTCAAAACTTCCTGCAGCAATGTGTTCAGCTTCTCAGATCTGCATTTTCATTTTTAAATATAACATGTAGCAGCAATCCGTTCTCCTTTCAAAAAAAAAAAAGTCTCAACAAGAAATCTTCAATGCTGATTCTTAGAAATTTAATGTGCATTATAACTTTAATATCTATTTCTTCGAAGGGCCAAATTCTGACTGTAAAGTGCTTTCATGCATGTTTCTTCTGTGGAGTTAGTGTCTGTCTTATTCACAGCTGAGTTTCAAGCACATATTATTGAAATAGCTTACTGGATTCTAAGTTCTGCTTAATTAAAGTACATATAATTATATATTCACTAATTATATTAATAAGTAAAGCACAAATGAAGTATATAATTATAGGGATACAGATTTTTTTCATGTATAAACTGCCACATTTTAAAACATGGTAGAGATTAGATCTATTTTTTAAAATTGCAAGATGTATATCACTGCTGCAAACAAAAAGGTCGAGAATTGGGTTTTAATTGTGGAGCAGAATTTTGTGTACTTTAAGAACTATGTTGCACTATTTTTATTTTGTATTATTATTATTTTACTTTATTTTCTTTCCAAGCTATTAAAACAGTCATAGGGCCTTTTCAGTGTTTCCCAGTGTTTTACACTGTGGGTAAGTACTTAATGCTGCATAAACAGCTGGAGAAGACTTTTGTTAAGGTGACTTTTCCTTTCCCAGGGATGAACTAGCAGATCATCTTCTATAATACACAGTTATAGCTATGTTACCAATTAATCTCCCTCCATCTTCTCACTGAAGAAAATGAGGTCTTATATATGTATTTAATGTAGCTAGGCCAAAATGTATTTAGTTAAATTGGATGAGATTGTTATAAATGCCTTTCACCACTTTTACTTTATCTCTACTAAGTCAGCTTATCATAGCTAAGTCTCGTCTAAGTCTAAGTGCATGTGGTGTTCCACTCTGTCTGTTACATTGATGCAGTTAAATGCAATAGCTTATGCAAACAGGATAATTCTAAACACTTATAAACTGATTTGTCACTTCTGTGAATACGAGTTCTGCTGCTGTTGGAGCAAAGTTCAACTTGACTGATAGATGGCTTGTAAAACTATTTTGAAGTCTTAACTGGAAAAATATCCTGAAAGAAACCTTTCTACCTCTTCTGACCACATGAAATAAATGATGATAAATTAGTTATCAGAGCAGCAAGAAGTCGAACTTCATCTGGTTGATAAGAAAACTGATTTTGCTTATCACCAGTATTCTTTGGCTGTAATGACCTAAAATGGAAAAACTTTTTCAAAGCTAAAAATGCTTTGAAAGCTGTGACATAGTATGTATTCAGTTTTGTCAAAGGCAAGCAGTCAACAGAAAATAACCTTCTCTTTTTTTCTTTTTTAACAAGACTTTGTAATACCATCTCTGATGCCTGTAATGGAAGTCAGTCAGTAGGAAAAAAAAAAGTTTATTTTTGGTTCCTTAAATGTAACTGTCAATTACTGTATTGTCATTTGTGGAAAAATTGCTGTGTACTTCTATAGACAGTGAGGAACAAGTCTCTACATTCTTTTAAATTGTTTGATATAAACGCATGTAGTGATAGTATGCTTGAATACTGGAGATTTTTTTACTTATTTGGAGTGCTGTAGAAGGATTCTATCATTATTTCTTGTCTAGATTGAGTCTACTAGTTATGGTTTTTGTCTTGTGTTTCTTGTTCATAAATCTGATTTTTCTTGCTGCTACTTCACACCACTTTCTAGTGAATAAACTGATCCTAATACTAAAAAAGTTGAGTGAGACTCGACAGAGGGATGTTATATTTGTTTGCTTTAAACAAACCATGACAGTTACACAGCTCTGTTTTGAATTAACAGCTCTCCAAACTAGGCTGTACACTTAACGCTTCTCAGACACACTGGAGAGGCACTAGTATGAGTACTCAGATACTTCAAAGGAAAGATAGCCATATGTAGCATTTTATCTTCTTAGGAACACAAAAAAAGGATGCCAGATTTAAATAATTTGAAACATTTGCTTTAGGCAAGGTGTCCCAAGCAGACCAAGATGGAAGAATGTTTCCTTATTCTGCTGTGTTTAGTTGTGCTCTAGTCACTATGAGCACGCTGCTGCCTAGTAAGAGTTAAAGGCAACTTTAAAACACACATATTTTGTGCTTGTGATACTATTCCTGTGGTCCTTTAGCTCTTATTTGGCATTCTAGTGGATGAAGTTGCAGGACATAAATGCAAAAGAGCATTCTTACTGTCCTATTTTCCAAAGTCCGCTTAATACCTCTGTGGAGTTGCTTAACCATTACATCTCCAAAGTAATTTGTTAGGAAATCTACAAAGCTACAAAACATTTTGCAGTACACCCTCTTCTGCACTTGGTGACTGTTTTAAAGCCCATGTATAAATGCCACAGCACAGCTCTATCTACATACATGAAACAATGAAGGGAAGCAGCAAGAAAATGATGGAAGTTGGATTTGGGACTCTGAAGAGATATGACAGCAAGAGTAGGGTTTTTTTGTTTGTTTGGGGTTTGGTTGTTTGGGGTTTTTTTTTGGTACTGGGTAGTTTAACTGTTCTGCTTGGCCCCTAATATGTTGTGTAGTTTGGGTAAGTTTCTTGGCTTGTTGCTTGCCTAGCAGATCATGGATAACGTGTCATATTTCCTTCAGTTGTTTGTTTGGTGTTCCTATTGTGATAGCCTGAGTGCAGATGCCTGGTTGGGGGACCCTGTGTGGGGAGTGCAGATGCCTGGTTGGGGGACCCTGTGTGGGCTGTCATCTTGTGTGCTCTGCTGCCAGCCCCATCTCATGCAGGGTAAGCAAAGAGCTGTCTGACTGTGTTACTACTCCTATCACTCATCCAGCATCTTAGAAGAGATCATGCTGAGCTCAACCCTGTGTGCTGCAAGGAAACCCCCACTTCTAGCCTCACAGTGTCTGAACTTTTCATTGTTGGAAGCTGGAGAGATTTCCTTGTAATTGACAGTGTACAATACTGTATCGAGGCTAGAAACCAAAGTGAAGGAATTGTTTATGCCAGCACTTTAGGAAAAGCAAATAGTGTCAAGAATTTGAGTTTTCTTATGCAATTTTTTGGACTTTAATAATGTTTGAGGGATTTCCTTTCCTTGAGGTTAGGATTTACATGAAGACTTCTCATCTTTTGTGCCCATGCAGATGTGTTAATAAGACAGGGACAAAATGAGTAACAGAAAGGGTTTTGTCATCTCTGAAAAAAAAGCTGGAAAAACTTTTTACATTCATCTTTCCACAAATTCCAGCTATGTTCATGCTCAGTATCACTTGAAGCCATGTTCTGACACTGACTGCTGCTCTCTGGAAGCAATTGCAGAAAACTACAATAGCAGCATACTGTTACCCTCATATTTACCTGAAATTATGGTTGGCTGAGACTGCAAATCTTCAGAATAAACTAAACAGAATTTCTCTTTGAGTCTTCTGAATGCTTGATCTGAGAAATAGCAAGAAAGGCCTATTCTTGTTATCTGTAAGCAGAACCTTTTCCTGTTAGAGAAGAAGCACAGTAACAGGGAAGGTGGAAGCTGTGAGCAGCCCCTCTTGTGAGTTTGGTGCAGCCACAAGTTGGGAGTCTCAAGTTGTAGATCAGAGACTTGGGAGGTGGAAGCCTGTCCTCCAAGCTTCTGAATCTTTATATGCAGTACACATTGGATGTGACTTTTTTTCCAAACTTTTCTCAATATTCCCATGATATATGGAATTATCACTCTTGTAATTTCTGTTCAGCTTGAAGAACTCTTTGCACCGTGTCTCTGGTAGTTACATCTCCCTACAAACTCAAACAATGCAATTAAAATTACTTTTTTTTTCCTTTGTGAATGTATATGCTAAATGACATCAGATGCATAGAACATTCATAAATAACCTGTGGTAAAATTGTTTTTACAACTGAGTGATAATAAATACAGCTACAAGTGGTTAATTATGTTCATAGCAAGCAACATATTCAGGAGTAGGCTGGTTGCTTCTGTTCTTTTTAATGTAGATCTTGGAATCCAGAAGCAGGTTGGCTCTCGAGATGTGTTTGATAGATTTCTGAGGTGGTTCCCCCATTGTTTATGTATGTAGGTAGTCTGAATTCTGAACTGGCCTTTTGGAGCACAACAGTAGTGCTCTGGGCAGGCTCTGTGTGTTCAGGTGCTGCTGAATACAAATAGAAAAATAATGTAAGCTTTGACTTTTTTGAAGATGTTTGGCTGCATGTTCCAACTGTGCAAATCAAAACATTGCATTCTTTATAGGTCAGGAGAAAGGGCCGAAGCAGTAGCAGTGACGTGGCCGGCAAGTTACTTAAGGGATCTCACAGCAACGTAAGGGGTTTGCAGCTGCACTGGTGAGAGATGTCGAGAGGCCCAAGAGAGGATCTCAAATGAACTTTATCCTGCTAGTTACATCCAGTGCTACAAGCAACCCAGCAGGGAACACAAAATGCTGTTCTAGTTCATAGCCCAAGGAAAAGCCAGAAACCTCTGTACTGCACAACAGGAAAAAGACTCTGTCAGAGTGAGGATGACCAAGTTTATCTGTTGCTTTAGACTTTGGTTTGCCTACATGTACTCATAATGTACAACCCATCGTACCAGAAAGGAGTTAGATAGTGACTTGAGGTATTTGGCCTCACCAGACTTTTGAACAACATCTGACTAGAGACATTGAAGGCCGTTAAACTAGTTTTTCTGTTGCTGCACATGTGCTCAGAAAGCATGACCTATTCTATCATTTTAAAAAGAGAATTTCACAGGATTGTTTCAAACTCACTTTTTCATTTTGTGTTCCTGTGTTCTACTTCCTTATCCCATGATTTTTATTTCTGTGTTTTGCTGAAAAGCCAACAACAACTCAATACCTTTATCTAAAAGATATTTTATACAAAGGTCTGCAATGAAATCTTTTAGATTATGAAGCTCCAAAAAACTGTGCTTTGCTGTTGCCCAGCTCACGCTCTCCCTTGACTTTTGGCTTCTGCTGAACATAAAGACATGTAAGTAGCAAACATCCAAAAACTGATTCTAAGAAGCTTCACTGGGTTAATTTGATTGTCTTACTTTATTCCTTCTAGAAACTGACGTCAATTCACTTGTGCTCTTAGGAAACTTAATGCTTCCAAATAGAGTCCTTTATTAGAATGAAAACCATTTCCAGTGGTAATACTGGCAAGAAGCAATATAGTGCAATTTAATGAATTTACGAGATTAGGCATTAAGTCATCTTTCTGTATTCTTGTTATATGGAGACTTAAGGTTTTACAGGCATCCCTGTTTTGGAGAAATGAATAACTAATGGTTCATGAAAGTGTGTGCAACTTTAGTATGTGGTGTACTTAAAAATGGGTGGTGAAACTCCAAAGAAAGAAATCATAGAATGGTAAGGTTGGAAGGTCAAAGATCATCTAGTTCCAACCCCCTGCCATAGGCAGGGACACCTCCCACTAGTACAGGTTACTCAAGGCCTCGTCCAACCTGGCCTTGAACACCTCCAGGGAGGGAACATCCACAACCGCCCTGGGCAACATGTTCTGGTGCCTCACCACCCTCAAATGTGATGTGGTAAAACATATTTTACCCAAACTGAAGTGTCTCAGTCATCCAAAGGATGGGACTGTTTGGGATTTTCCCCACTTTTATTTCCTTCTGAACAAAATCCATTGTGCTATTGTAAAATCCTCCACTGTTTCCAGCATCTGTCCCAATAATTAGTTTCCTTGTCTGAATCCCTTCAAAAGAGCAACTTAAAACATTTTTAATTGCCTAAGTTTTGTGTTAACCTTCCCAGAGGGTGTTTCTTCAGTAGCTAACAATATAGGGGAGGAAGCACAGCGAGCCAACAACCAGAAGTTGCTCATAGCTGGAGGTTTTTCCCTTTCAAAAGGCTTTGTAACTTCAACGGAGCTGTGGGTACTTGCTGTAACATTCAGAGCAACTGTGCTCTGATCAAACAGTTCTGCAAGTGCGTACAGTTCTCCACTTTGAGCCTGTCACTCTTTATGCTTGCTTTGCTTAGTGAAATAATTCAAAAGATCTGATATGACATTAATGTGGAGTGTAAGAATCTACAAATAAAGTCACGTTTCCTATAAAACCCCACCTTTGGAAACATTTGGATATGGACTTCTGATTCTTTCACAGTAGCTGTTTTGTACTGCTGATTTTCCCCTGTTTGAAAGGGTCTTTGTTACAGTCTTTGGCTCTTCTCGCCATTGATATAAAGGGCTGAGGTTTTCCTGTTCAGGGGAAAAACTGGCTAGACTCACCATGCTTTTTCTAATAAAGCTCACAGAGTAGAGTGTCGTCTTGGAAAATGTAACAGATTTGGTTTTGTTCAGCTGGTGTGTTTTGGACCCTCACCATGTTCTCATTTATCTCTCACTCACAGAAACACTGTAAAATGTAGCCATTTAATCTTTTTTAGACTATAAAGCCTTTGTTATGGCTCCAGAGCTTGATGGCTGATGCTTTACTGTATGCTTTGATCTACGCTTTTTTGTTTTGCCTTAGTATTTTTCCCCAGTGCCTGTGGAAACATTTGAAGTCCTGATTGTTAGTCAGGGACTAACCCTTTAGAGAATCGATTTGAAAAAGGTCTCTGTAAGATTAGTGCAATCATACATGTGTTTTACCTCGTGTTGTAAAATTTGACTCTATTAAAGGCACAGCTTTAATAATTTGCTTTCTGCCAGTGAGCTGGCTTTTTGTGAACAAGGAAAATATTCCTGGTGGTACTTTTTATGGAATAGAAGGATTCCTCTGTTGTCTGCCCTCCAACTTGCCCTGTGTCATTCATATTCCAGTTACTGTCTGTGTTGAGGATATCTAGGTGCTATAAAATTACAGCAGTTGTAAGAAGTTTGTGTCTCCTTGTCAAAAGCCATGCGTACCAGTTCAAAGAATTGTTCTTGACCTCAATGTGAGTGCTTAAGAAGATCACACAGTTCAGCTTGATTGCTGTGGAAAGCTTGTCTTCTATGGCTCTGCTCAATTTATCTGGAAAAGCAGAAAAAGTTTTGAAGCTATAAGGTTCATTTTAGATGGATTCTTTGTGGTTTTGCTCAGTTGTCAGCTGTTACTTCCTGGCAGGTGCAAGTGCTATGTCTACTTCCTGAAGACTTGATCACTGTGACTTAGATTTGCCTTAGCCTGGGTCATAGAAGTTGTAAACTGTCTAAAGGAGCACTCATGTGTCTGGGAAGGTACTACTGAAGAAAAATCAGTAAAAGAGGTAAACAGTGGATCTACACAGTATTTCTTCTGTTCTTTATTAAATTCTATTAACTCCATTTAACTAATATAACTCAGCAGTTAGGTGCTTGTGATTAGGCTGTACTAGGGGCAGGCGAGAAGAGTAGATTGTTGTGCTGGGTTTCCTGAGAAAGACAAACCTGGTGACTTGTTGGGTTAGCACATTACTCATCTGCTACCTGTGTATTCAAGGAAAAATCCCAGATACTCTGCTGATGTGACTCTTTCTGTGTTGCCTAAGCAGAGTTAGATGTGGCCCATATCCAAGAGTTTTGGAAGACAGAATGAAATCTTGCCAAGTATGAAAGACAGGTATGACAGGTGACTACTCTTGGCAGACAATTTCATTTATTATGCAGCTATTTGAAGTGGCAAACTTCCAAGTTTCCACTTACAAAAGATAATTTACAAGGTCACTGGGAACAAGGACTACAGTGGGGTAGAAAATATGTCCTTCTAACCTTTGGTAGAACAGATCTTTTTATTTCATGATTTTCTGGAAGGACCCACTGGGCTGAAGTCATACCAGTTCCAGACACTGTGTTGGTATCTCCTGTCTCCCATTACCCACCAGTAAAATGATCTTATGAAATGTTGGAAAATACCCCACTGAGTATTAATATGTGAACTGGAACTGGACCAGTCTGTAGTTGTGTAGCTTCCTTTTATGTGTAAAGGCTGGAGGAAAGTGTTGTGGGGTTTTTCTTTCTTGTTGTCCTTTAATTCTGTGGGAATTGTATTTTTGTTCGTTTGTTTGCTGAAACTGCTCTGAAGATAGTGTCAGTAACTTTCTTCTCCTTTGTATTATGTTTGTGATTGCAGTAACTTGTTTTTTCAGAGAATTTTCAGTATCATCGAGGAATTAAATCATCCTAAGGAAAAGGAGGGAAATTGTTACAGGAAGCCCTTTAAGATGCTGATCTCATATTTTGTTTTAAACTATACCTGTATCTTCAGAGTAAATTCCAGGATCTGGAATTTCTGTGACCTGAAATTTTCAGGATGAAACTTAAAAGACTACTTACTCCCTTTGAGTCAGGAAATCTGCAATGTCTGTGAAGCTTCAGTGTGGTGATTAAAATGAGACATAGTTGTAAGTAACTGAACGCACATCTACTAATAAGAACTGTTAAGCAACTTTAATGGAGTTTGCTAGCAGTCATGCCTGTAATGTGTGTCAGAGACTATTGCTGTTTTGGATGAATCATTTTTGTAATAGAGGTCACA
>VWYK01126600.1:10945-49821 GCA_013399775.1 Semnornis frantzii | reverse complement strand
CTCCATCTGCTGGCCACACTTCACCAGGTCACAAGCAGAGTTTCAGTGCACTTGTTTGATGTAGTTTTCAGTGTTCCATTCACCTTTCCTCTGCCAGGCCTATGACAGCTCCACAGATGAGTCGATGTGACCAGGGCCATAAAGGGACTACAGCAGCAAACCACACCATGTCAGCAGGTGTGAACACCAGGTAAGCCAGCAGGCTGCTTGCTTGCTTCCTCATCTTTCTGAAATGTTCTTTCCACTAGGTGAACTCTGGCTTCAAGATACAGACTGAGCACTGCTGGGGGGAGTCACAGAGACCAATTGCCTGGAAGAGGACTGTGGGTTCTAAGCCTGAATCTTTCCTTTCATGTCAAGGGCCATAACTGTAGGGATCTGTGATTTGCTTCCAAATGGGAGACAAAGGGTATTCAGTGTGGTCACCAACTATGTGTAGGCACTGTCCGGTGATACAAGGTCCTCTCCTGCCCATGGTGAATATACCTCTGGGCTACAACAGTGTCACCTGCTTTCAGAAGGGCACAGTTCTTGCACTACTAAGTTCCTGTTTCTGTTTCTCCAGGTACCCAGAGCAAGGAGCCAAGCTACATTTTATCAGGTACTGTAAAATGTTTGCCCAGTCTTCCCTGGCATTCCATTAAATGTTCACAGGATCACAGGATCCCAAGGGCTGGAAGATACCTCAGGAGATCTTCCAGCCCAACCTCCCTGCCACAGCAGCACCAGAGAATCCAGCACAGGTCACACAGGAACACATCCAGACAGGGCTGCAAAGGCTCCAGAGAAGGAGACTCCACAACCTCTCTGGGCAGCCTGTGCCAGGGCTCTGGGACCCTCACAGTCAAGAAGTTGTTGCTCATGTTGAGGTGGAACTTGCTGTGCTGCAGTTTCCTTCCCTTGCCCCTTGTCCTGTGCCAGGGCACAAGTGAGCAGAGGCTGTCCCTGCCCCTCCCTTCTGTCACCCAGCCCTCAGCTATTGATAGTCATTGCTCAGAGCCTCTCTCAGCCTTCTCCTCTGTGGACTAAGCAGCCCCAGGGCTCTCAGCCTTTCCTCATCAGGCAGTGCTGCATTCCCTTCAGCATCCTTGTAGCCCTCCCTTGGACTGTCTCCAGTAGATCTCTGTCCCTCTTGAACTGGGGAGCCCAGAACTGGATGTAATATTCCAGATGGGGTCTCACCAAGGCAGAGGAGAGGGAGAGGAGAGCCTCCCTGGATCTGCTGGACACACTCTTCTCAATGCCCCCCAGGATGCCATTGGCCTCCTTGGCCACCAGGGCACATTGCTGTGCCATGCAGAACTTGCTGCCCACCAGCACTGCCAGATCCTCCTCCGTGGGGCTACTCTCTAGCAGATCCCCTCCAGACCTGTACTGGTGCGGTTTATTTTTCCTTCCCAGGTGCAGGACTCTGCACTCATCCCTGTTGAACCTCGTTTGGTTCCTCTGTGGCCAGCTCTCAGCCTGCCCAGGTCTCACTGAATGGCTTCACAGCCTCCAGGTGTCTCAGCCAAGCCTTCCAGTTTGGTGTCATCAGCAAACTTGCTGGGCAGACTCTGTCTGTCTGTCTGTGCTCTCATCAATGGCACTGATGAAGATGTTGAACAGAAGTGGACCCTGCACTGATTCCTAGGGGACTCCACTACTCATAGCTCTCCAGCTGGCCTTGGCACTGACCACAACTCTCTGCACTCCATTGTGTAACCAGTTCCTAACCCATCTCACTGCCTGCTCTTCTGTCCCACACTTTGCTCACAAGGATGTTATGGGAGACAGGGTCAAAAGCCTTGCTAAGGTCAAGGCAGACTACATCCACTGTTCCCTAGCAGTTCCTGGGTGTACTGGGTCTCACCCAGTGCTGCTATGACAGGCAGCCTTTTATCAGGGCAGGATAGCAAAGGATAGTTCCTAAATAAATTCATTCCATTTTAACAGTAATTTGCAGACTATAATTTCACTTTTTTTTCCTGTTTGGGGAGGGGGAGGTGATTTGTTGCAGATACAACTGTGTGTGGTTTTTAAAGAGCAAGCCCTAACAGGACAGCCCTTGCTGGACTGGACATTGGACTTTCTGCACACACAACTGTGTTTTCAATTGCATGCAAAGAGATTGGAGCAACCTCTCATCTTTGCTGGTTCACTGCATAATCCTACTTTTTCTCTTTTCATATCCTTCAGGGAGAACCTTCACTTACTGGAGGAGGGCCAGGGCCTTCCCCGAGAGGAGCTGGATGAACGAATTGCCCGAGAGGAGTTCAGGAGGCCACGGGAGTCACTGCTGAATATCTGCACAGAGTTTTACAAGCACTGTGGTCCCAGGCTGAAGATTTTGCAGAATCTGGCTGGTGAGCCCCGGGTGACTTCTCTGGAGCTTCTGGATGTGAAGTCCCACATGAGGTATTCCATAGGGATTCTACTTTCACTTGTTCATTCCAGAGGGTTTCCTTTCTTTTAGCCTTTAGTGCTGTCTGAAACACCCTGAGCTTGTTTTGGGTGTTGCTTGGTCTGTGCCTGAGGCTGTGTGTAAGGAAGGTTCCATATGCTCTCCTCTGCTCTCATTCAGATCCCCAATTCCAGTGGGTAAAATAGCTCTGTGGAAGTCCATCTGCTGCACCCAAAAAAGCTGCAGTGAGGAGCAGAGCAGACAAGTCTGCTTCTGCAAGGCAAGGGATGGGGAAGCTACCTTGCTGCCTGAATATGACCTGCATCCCCTCCTGTAACACTCTCCATCAGAACCAGCTGCTAACAAGGCAGGCAGGCAGAGCAAGCACTGCATTGTGTGGCACAGGTGCCTGAACCATGGGGAAGGATAGGGCAGATAGCATCTCCAGGCCCAGCACCTTGGCCTGTCTACAGCAGGTGTCAAACCTTTGGTAAAGGTGCAGCACTGAGTCCTGCCTGCTGACTGGGTGCTCACTTCAAACCACTGCCTGTGGCAGCAGTCCAGAAGAAGCTGAGGGCAGAGCCTGCTCAGCACATCCTGATTCTCTTCTCTGTGCTTGCTGCTCATGGCAGACAGAGCAGTGCAGGCTAGTACTAAGAAACTTGTCTGGATGCAGAAGACAACAAACACTGGGATAGAAGCAGTGTTCCTCAGGGATCAGCACTGGGCCCAGTTTTGTTCAATATCTTCATTAACCACCTAGAGGAGGGGGCAGAGTGGACACCCAGCAGGTTTGCTGACAGTACAGAGCTGGGGGGGTGGCCGACACCCCTCAGGCTGTGCTGCCATCCACCAGATCTGGACAGGCTGAGAGGGGTGGGGAAGGTAAACTTTGTGAAGGTATTCAATAAGGAGCAGTGTAGAGTACTGCACCTGAGGAGGAGCAATGCCAGGCACCAGGACAGATTAGGAGTCATCCTGCTGGGAAGCAGCTCCAAAGAGAAAGGCCTTGGAGTGCTGGTGGGTAGCAACTTCTGTATGGGACAGCAAGGTGCCCTTGTGCCCAAGAGAGACAATGGCATCCTGGGGGACATCAGGAAAAGTGTGGCCAGCAGGGCTAGGGAGATTCTTCTGCCCCCCTACTCTGCCCTGCTGAGACCACACCTGGAATACTGTGTCCAGTTCTGGGATCCCCAGTTCAGGAGAGACAGAGACCTGCTGGAGAGAGTCCAGCAGAGAGCCACGAGGGCGAGTGGGGGACTTGAGCATCTCCCTGTGGAGAGAGCCTGAGAGCCCTGGGGCTGTTTAGTCTGGAGAAGAGAAGGCTGAGAGGGCATCTGATCAGTGTCTGTCAGTAGCTGAGGAATGAGGGCCAGGTAAAAAGGGCCAAGCTCTTTTGGGTGGTGCATGGCAATGAGCCAAGGAGCAATGGATACAAACTGAAACAGAGAAAGTTTCACTTCAGAACAAGGAGAAACTTCTTTAGAGTGAGGGTGCTGGAACTCTGGAGCAGGCTGCCCAGAGAGGTTGTGGAGTCTCCTTCTCTAGGGACTTTCAAAGCCAACCTGGCTGTGTCCCTGTGTGGCCTGCCGTGGGTGATGCTGCTCTGGCAGGGGGGTTGGACTGGATGTCTAGAATAAATCTGATGATTAGAGACTGAAGGAGCTGGGGATGGTTAGTGTGAAGAAGAGGAGGCTGAGGGGAGACCTTCTGGCTCTGTACAGCTCCCTGAAAGGACCTTGTGGAGAGGTTGCTGCTGGTCTCTTCTCACAGGGCATTAGCCAGAGAACAAGAGGGAATGGCCTCAAGCTGCAGCAGGGCAGGTTTAGACTGGACATGAGGAAGGATTTTTAGCCAGCAAGAGGGGTCAGGCACTGGAATGTGCTGCCCCGGGAGGCGGTGGATTCCCCAAGCCTGGCTGTGTTTAGAGGTGGTTTGGCTGTGGTGCTTGGGGCTATGGTTTAGGTGAACCTTGTAGAGCAGGGTTCTGGGTTGGACTTGGTGATGCTGAGGGGCTTTGCCAACCTGAACATTTCTGTGATTCTGTAATCCTAGCAATGCACTGAACAGGCTCTATCCCTGCCCCAGGCCCAAGGAAAATCCTCTAAAGCTTTTTTCTCTTTCCGGTGATCAGAAACAACTGCAGGGCTGCCTGGCTGGCAGATCCTGTCACAACCAGAGCTCTCTGGACTCAGGCTGTCCCTGCAGAACACAAACCTGTGTCTGAGGTGAATGTAGCCCTTGTTTAACAAAAGCCCTGCGTTCCCCTGGGAGCTGGCTGCTGGGGTTTATTTGCTTTGTGTATCTGCATATGAATCAAATCTTGCTGTCTGCTGCCCCCAGCAACGGTTCAATAATTGAGAAGGTAATTTTAAGCAAGATTCATCTCATCCTTACCCAGTGCTTGGCTACCAACTGAATCCATGCTGGATGTGGCTGCTTTTGCAGTGCCACTTTCACAAGTCCTTCTGGGCACACAAATCAGCAAATCTGTTTAGCTCTGTGACTTTTAGCAATAGCAGCCCAAGATAAGACCTTTAATCTTATGTTAGAAACAGAGGTGAGGTTCTCAGGGCAGATTCTGTCCTTGGCTAGACCTGTTGGGGGACTTTATGCTTCCAGTGGGCATGAGGGAGAGGTGTCTGGTGAATGAACTTTATTTAGTGCAGTAAAGTAAGGGGCTTGCTTCTTTTTTGCTGTCCTAATCTTACACTTGCATGAAACATAAGAATGGAACTGAGTGCACCCTCCCTTCCCAGCTTTCTTCTAGCCCCCTTCAGGCACTGCAAGGCTGCTCTAAGGTCTCCCTGGAGCCTTCTCTTCTCCATCTCTCACAACCTGTCCCCATAGGGGAGGATCTCCAGCTCTCTGATCATCTTAGTGGCCTACTCTGGACCCTCTCCAACAGCTCCATGTCCCTTTTATGCTGGGGGCCCCAGAACTGGATGCGGTAATCCAGGTGGGGTCTCAGCAGAGCAGAGGGGCAGGATGCCCTGCAGAGGACCTGAAGCTGTGTGGTGTGGCTGACACTCTGAAGGGATCCATCCAGAGGGACCTGGGCAGACTGAACAGCTGGGCTCAAGCCAACCTCATTAAGTTCAGCAAGGCCAAGTGCAAGGTCGTACAGCTGGGTTGGGACAATCCCAAGCACAAATTCAAGCTGGGTGAGGAGTGGCTGAAGAGCAGCATTGAGGAGAAGGCTTTGGGGGTGTCAGTTGGTGCCAAACTCCCCTTGAGCCAGTGCTGGTCACTGGCAGCCCAGAGCCAACTGTCTGCTGGCTGCAGCCAAAGCAGGGAGAGCAGCAGCACAGGGAGGGGATTCTGCCGCTCTACTCTGCTCTGCTCAGACCTCACATGCAGCACTGCCTCCAATTCTGTTAGGAGAAACAAATCCAAGCTGCAGTGAGTAACCATACAGAGTCCATGGTGTGTAAACATACAGGACAGCACTTTAGTTTTTCAATTCAACCCCTGGAAATTACACAGGGAGACATCCTAAAGTGATGACGCTGAAAAATAAGCACAAACTCAAACCAAATCACTCATTAATTGGCACACAGATGGCACCAGGTCTGTGTGTCACAGGCACCTGCCATGGTGTCATCTTACTAGCATCCCAGGTACTTTGCTCTGCACTACACAAAGCCCTGATTCCTGATATCATAGAATCACCTGGGTTGCATGAGACCTCTAAAGGTCCTCTAGTCCAACCTCCCTGGAGCAAGCAGGGCTATCCTCAATTAGATGTCACAGAATCACAGAATTGTCAGGGCTGGGAGAGACCTCAAGGGTCATCCAGTTCCAACCCCCCTGCCTTGGGCAGGGACACCTCACACCACATCAGGTTGCCCAGAGACACATCCAGACTGGCCTTAAAAATTTCCAGGGATGAGACTTCCACCACCTCCCTGGGCAACCTGTGCCAGTGTCTCCCCACCCTCATTCTGAAGAACTTCTTCATAACACCCAATCCCAATCTGCCCTCCTCTAGCTTGGATCCATTCCTCCCAGTCCTGTCACTACCTGACACCCTAAAAAGTCCCTCAGTAGCTTTCTTGTAGCCTCCTTCAGATCCTGGAAGGCCACAAGAAGGTCTTCTCAGAGCCTTCTCTTCTCCAGACTGAACAACCCCAACTCTCTCAGCCTGCCCTCATAGGAGAGGATCTCCCACTGATGCATTTAATATGAATGCAAAAAAGATTCTTTAGACCATTCACATGTACTTAATATAAACACAGATTCCAGCAGAGGGACCTTAACAGACCAGAAGCTGCGGTGTTGGGTGTGAGAGTGTAAAGAGCAGCACATTGGACTGCTGCACCTCTGTCTTCTGCCCAGCTGCCGAACGTTTAGCTGTGAGGTCAGTGCACGCATGGGGAAGCTGTGCCTG
This sequence comes from Semnornis frantzii, assembly GCA_013399775.1. Classification (NCBI taxonomy): domain Eukaryota; kingdom Metazoa; phylum Chordata; class Aves; order Piciformes; family Ramphastidae; genus Semnornis; species Semnornis frantzii. Next base: position 43,048 of record VWYK01126600.1, on the reverse strand, counting down.
ATGTTCCTCTTACCACCCCTGGTTGCAGACTGGCAGAGATTGCACACTCCCTGCTGAAGCTGGCCCCCTACGACACGCAGACGATGGAGAGCCGAGGCCTGCGGCGCTATGTCATGGAGATGCTGCCCATCACTGACTGGACAGCCGAGGCGGTGAGACCTGCCCTTATCCTCATCCTAAAGAGGCTGGACCGTATGTTCAATAAAATTCACAAGATGCCTACTCTGAGGTGAGCAGGTAGCACAGCAACCCTCTGGGGTCTCTTTCTGATGTTGCAAGCCTTGAAGTGTGGGTATGTCCTCTGACTTGGGCTGTCGTGTTGCAATCAACCTTTAAAGCCTCTCAGGACAACAGCAGATGTTTTTCTCTCTGTAAGTGTGCCTTTGTGTTGATGTTTTTGTTTACGTCTTCTGGTAGCAAGGGAAGAACTGCAGGCAGAACTTCCAGAAACCTCATTTTTCTTGCTTCAAAATAAGTTGTCCTATTTGTACCATCCTGCTGCCCTCTGTAGTTATTTTAGCTGTGAGCTGAGGGCATTAATTTTGTTTTTTTTAATGGATAGCTAGACTGCAGTGAGAGTAAGCCCCATCATGGAAATGCTGCCATGTTCGCTGCAAAGACAGAGGCAGTCTGGAGCTGTGTGGTGGCTTCTGAATGCTCCTTAGTACAGGGACCAGAACTGCAGGTGTCTAGGCAGTGGCTGGTGCAGGCCTGCTGCATCCCATAGCAGCATTATGGCACAGGCTTCTGCAGCTTCAATGAGTGTTCAGTATGGAGCATTCCTACCCAAGGCAGTGACATAGATCCAGTCTGATTAGTACAAAATCCCTCAGCCCTGTGGATTTTCCAACGTGAGAGGATTTTTCCATCTGAGCCAAAAAGAGGCATTGGTCTCAGTCACCCCCATGGGCTTGTGTCTTCCGCTGCTGGAATCAGTCACTTTCTTAGCAGTCTTGGTTGAGAAGCCAAATGATGTTACAGAACATCAGTATCTAGAACTCATACATAAAACTCGAGGTCCCAGTGGGTACCACACATAGCCAGGTGAGGTGGAGGAGATAACAGGGATGTGATCTTTTCTTTCTGTCATCACTATCTGTCTCCTTTCGCTAACAATCTGCTTTAAGAAACTCTTGCCCTTGTAGGGAACTTAGAGGCACAACTGTTGATGCTTCTCTTTCCAGTTAGTTGGATTCTTTGTCGTGTCTCAATGCCTTCTCTCTCATTCCTTCTTTTCTTGCTCATACTTCCTTCTGCCTTAAAGGCAGCTTAGGGGTCTTTCTGTTCCTGAAGCTCTCTCCTCTTTGTACAAGCTGCATAAGTAGTCATAAATTCAAATTCCCATCACATTCTCTGTCTGTGCTTGTATCTGTGCCTGACTAAAATTACTCTTCTGTACACTAATGGACAGAGGCAGCAAAGGCAGTGGACTAAATGCAACACATTTAAGCATCATGGGCCCAAGAAGTCTCTTGGCGATGACGCCTGACCTCAAGAGCCTGTATGATCTGTATGGTGGTCTGCATAAGAACTTCTGTAGTGAACATCTGCTCCCTCATGTGCCTCTAAGTGCACTGAGGACCTTGCCTAGGAGATTACTGAGCTAACAAATTACAGAACCCCCATCTCTGTCCCAGCAAGTGCACAGTCAGCTGTTGGCTTGAGAACTAGACTCACTTCAGAGAGTCAGGCCCCAAGATGAAGGGTGAGAACCACTTGGATATTACCCGTGCTGTGCCTGCTTATGATTAGGAAGAATTCCACTCAGCATCTGTAATGAGGCCTAAAAGCTTGTGAAAAAATAGAAAGTGTCAGGGAAGAAAGGATCCTGGAACGAAGGATTTCATTATTGCTATGGAATGAATCGGCCCTGCTGCAGGGGGTGAGGCAGGTGAGGATTGCACTGCTGGCCCAGTTTGTTTCTTAGGGCAGTCTGTGCCTGGGAGACATCATAGGCAGCAGAGCAGGCTGCTAAGTAGCTTACAGAGGGGTTTGGTCCGACGCAAGCGCTGGAGCAGTCACTCTCAGCTGGCAGCAGACCTTTGTCCTACAGGGGCATACCTGAAACGGCTGTCTGGCGACTGCCTCGCACTCAACATCTGTCAGGGAGTGACTCAGGGCTCATCCCCTGCTGCTGCTGCTGCTGCTGTCAGGGCAGGCCCCTCTGCTCTGTCTCTCGTCTCTCGAACGCCCGTGTGCTCTGTGGCTCTGTGCTTCCCTGAGCTGCGTGGGTAACCCCCTCGCTCTGTCGCGCCCATCCCGGCCGTCATGGCTGTCCGCAGCATCTCCTCCGTGGGCGTCACTGTGTGTGGGTCGCCGTGTGTGCGAGCGTGCGAGGGGAGGCCCGCGGCTAACGGCTGCTCCTGTTGTATTGCAGGCGCCAGGTTGAGTGGGAGCCTGCCAGCAGTTTGATTGAAGGGGTTTGTTTGACACTTCAGAGGCAGCCAATCATATCCTTCCTGCCTCACCTTAGGTCTCTGATCAATGTCTGTGTCAATCTGGTGAGTAGCCCAGCGGCGACCCCCCCCAACTTTTGCTAAACCTCCCCCTGCCGTTGACACCTCTGCACTGAAGACACAGTTCGTTGCCGTTGCTGTCTCTGCACCTGTTCCCCTTTCCCCTTGTGAGGGGACTTCGCAAGTGGCACTAGAGACAGCGAGGTTCATGTTTGAAGTGGTGCATGGGGAGATGCAGTGGCTGGTGGCAGCGGTCAAGCGGTTGATGTCTGTCACTTCCCACGCACCACTTTGAAGATCCACCTCTGCCAGACTGAGCTGAGAGTTGAGGGCTGCAAGTTGGAGAGTGGGGTGGTGGAGACTGCACACACCTGGTAGAGATGGGGGGAAGGTGGCACTGGGGATACCTACCGTCTCCAGTGGGGGAGGACCCTGATGGCCCTGTCAGAGGCCACCAGCTGTCAGCTAGTTAGAAGGGTTTACCCTGGTGGATTCACTCCGCCACTGGCAATGTCCCTGGCTTGATCTGGCAGGGGTTTGCACTGTACAATGTTCAGATCCCACTCTTGGTAGAATTTATGCTCCTAAGTGAGCAACAGAGAAAGACGATACAGATGGGAGTCTGCCTGACCAGTCAGTGAGAGACTGGGGTGTCCCTGCAACTCTTACACGGGGGGCACGTCACCTGGCACCACTGCTACTCCCCCCTCGTAGACCAGCATGCCTGCTGCCGTGCCCTCCTGTGTGGCAAGAGTACCCCTAGAGCAGGAAAGGCTGCACAAGTGGTTTTATTCTTACCGGACTGTATAACATTTTCTCCTTAGAACATAAATGTTGTAGCTTTTCCTGGCAGCTACCAAAAACCTCTCAGCATTCATTACTGCTCTCAGAAGCTTTGAAAACAATGATCAGCAGCTAAAATGCAGTATCCATTCTTGCCAGGTTCCTGTCCTTCAAGTTTGTTCAGCACTCATCGCTTGAAGGGCAGGGAAGCTCTGTTAAGACTTCTTCCTCATTCAAACAGTGCTTCCTACTTGGAGGCACTGAAAGCAAGGGTCCTCTGACTGCTTAAGTCTGGTGCCTGAGAAGATTGCTACCGAGTTAGCTCAAACACAAATTTAGAATGGACTGGTAGCTTGGCAAGCAGGCATGGCAGAGTGAATAACACCAGCAAGCTCTCCAAAGTGTCTGCATTAAGAATCAGCCAGTGCTCTAAAAATAGCAGAAGGCTCTGCAGTGCTGAAGTGCAGCCACCCTGCTCACGTTCAGCTCTCTGGGGACACCAGACAGAGCACCCAGGAGAAGATGTACTCTCACTGCAAAAGATTTTTTTTTAACTGACAGGACTATGAGCACTGTGACCTGTGGGAGCAGCCCTGACTGCATGCTGTATCACGAAGCCCAGGAAGAGATAAGCCAGGAAGGGGAAATGTCTAAATGATAATGCTCAGTGATATGAAGAAAGGGCTCTGCCTTTTCCCCTTCTAGACTGTCCTTTGGTTTTCTGGCAGAAAAGTTGGCTGAATTTGGTGAAAAATATTTACTCAGGCTGAATTTGGGAAAAAAAACCAGCACCTTCATCCCCCATAAGCTCAGGCATCTGCCAGGCAGCTTCTCCCTGTTCTTGTCATCTGGATCTGCCCAGTCACAGAGAGAAACCAACGTATTGCAAGCCTGTGATTTAATTCCTCCCAAGGAACACTTCCAGACCAATTCAGATAACTCTCCCCTAACAGTGCTGCCATTGCAAGGAGGTGCAGCCCACCAGGCTGCACACAGCTGACTCTGCATCAGACACCTGGGGTCAGGTAAAATGAATCACCCTTAGCGTTCCTAGCCTGTGCTTGAGAGGAATCTGAACATTGTATACAACCCAGCCTGGGTCAGACTTAGGACATTCTTTTATTAATAGCTCAGTGAGGGAAGGGCAAAGACACCCAGTTTCAGTGCAGATTTTTTGCTTTGATGACATATTTTTATCCATCACAGTCATTACATGACATATCCTCCAACTCTAGTGCTGGTCATTCGGGGCTGGTATCGGCTACTTTTCCGAATGTACCAGGTTCCCTGTGCACTCCTCCTTCCATCCTTGCTGGTTCCTTCTTCTCCCCTCCCTTTCCCTGCTAGAACTCCTCCTCACTGGTCCCAGCTCCTGCAAGGACCACTGTGGAGGGCTGGTTCTCCTAGATCCACCCCAGCTCAGTGCTCGATGGAAGACACCTCCATTTCACTGCCGTTGGAGGATATGGCATGGAGGAAACTGTAAGTAGGCAGCTGTGGTGATGTGCTCTGTTTGTATTGCAGGTGATGGGAGTGGTAGGACCCTCCAGTGTGGCTGACGGATTACCCCTTCTTCATCTCAGCCCTTATCTCTCGCCACCTCTGCCCTTCAGCACAGCTGTTGTCCGGCTTGTAGCATTGCAGATACAGGTGTGTCTGCCCTGGCCTGTGGCCAGGCCCGTTAGAGCTTCTGCTTGAGACACCAACTCATTGGTGCTCTGTTTCCTTTCTGCAAAAGCTGGGCAAAAACTGTGGAACACACACCAAAAGTGAAAGGGAAGTGACACGTAAAGTCTCCTTCCTCTTTGAAGGCATGAGCTGAGCTCAGAATTCACCTGTTGGGGCCAAGTCAACAGCAAGCATCCATCAGCTTAACACTGCTATTGATGTCCAGAGAGTTCAGCTGATTGATGCTGTTTAAGGCTCTGACAAGCAGGTTAGGATTCTCTGCATGATCTGAAGAGTTAGTGTAAGCCTCCTGCCACAAGGAGATGGACCCTAGCTTGAGTCACGTCCATGCAACCCTACCTCTCTTCCCATGCAACTGAGAGTTGTTTGTGCTCTTCTGCTCTTGCCTGAGCTGGTCACACAGTGTGCCAGCTCCAAAAAATAGGGCAACTTGGCTTTTCAGCTGCTGACTCAGTAGCATTCTTGTTGTCCAGAATAAAAAAAAATAAAAAAAACCAAACCAAAACATCCTGGACTTCTCGGAGAATTTCATCACTACTCCTTTGTCAGAGCAGTGCCACAACTATTGCAGAGTCTCTTTGTCTCTGTATCCCTTTTCATCTCCGTTGGCATAAACCTGTCCAGAATGGTGACCAAACGAGGGACACATTTCCTGATCTAGTTCCAACTTGCATTTTAAAATACACATTGGCACATCCAGTTGAGTATTTCAGCAAGTATTTCTGAGCAGCAGGGCAGCTGGGGAAGGAAGGCTGACAGGGACCAAAACACAGTGCACTAGGCACAAAAGGACTCTGTAGTACCAACTGACACAGAAAGAGGATAGATTTCTTCCAGCTCTGAGGTAATTATTCTTTCGTGAAAAGAAAAAAAAAAAATTAAAAAAAACCCATCCACTTTCTCCTTCTCTGAAATCTTTCCTCTTTTTTAAACCAAATATCAAACTAACTTTTTTTAAGTATTGGGAGTTTTTACTTGTATTAATCCCTTCTCCCTGTTCGCTCCTTTGTGGGCTTTAAAGGCAATCAAATCCAAACCTGTCAGAAAAGACACAGGAGTAGCCATAATGCTTCTAGCAGGGTGTGAAACAGAAGCACTTCACACCCCATCAGAAAACATCTCCTCCTGGAATTCCTCAGCCTAGGTCTGCAAGCTTGAGGGGTAGCAAGGCTCAGCTGCCTGTCAGCTAAGTCTGCAGCAACTGGAAAGCTGTACGTGAGCAGAGGTTCTAGGGACAGCCATTTCGTTACTTGCCCTAGGGATGATGAAAGACCTTTCACCTTAGGCTTGACCGTGCGTCAGTAAAGGTGCATAGGGTATGTTTTTCTGGAGTTCATCCTTTGCATTGGAGAGGAGGATTGGGCAGAAAGTGAGGCAGAACAAAAATAGGTGTTGGGGAATGACAGCACAATATTTAATGTTATTTATGCCATTTCCTCTTTTTTTGTTGTTTTTGTTTATTTGTTTGTTTTTTGGGGGGTGTTTTGTTTTGTTTTGGTTGGTTGGGTTTTTTTTGTTTGTTTTGTTTTTGGGTGGTGGGTTTGTTTGTTTGTTTGTTTTTTGTTTTTGTTTTTCCTCTCCCCGTGGTTCGGGTCAAATCCTGGTGCCATTCACAGCGGTGCAGAGTTTAGGACTCCCACTCAGCTGACTTCTAGATAGGATCCATCTGATTTTGTTAATGATACCTATGAGGCAGGAATCTGAGCTTCTTACATCTTGGCAAGATGCAGGCGTCACCTATGATACTCTGTGTAGTCGTTTTACTCCTGACTTAAGTGGTGTCAGATCATCAGTGCTAGCGGTGTGCTGTGTGAAGAGGGTGCCTAGGGGCAGGCCACTCCCTGCAGTAACTCGTGTGCATGATCTACTGCTGAAATCATTTAATCCTTTCTTATTATTACCGCACAGGCTTTGAAAGAAGATTTCCCCTTAAGCCATGTCGTCTCCCCATTCACCAATCAGGAAAGAAGGGAAGGAATGCTTTTAAACCTACTGATTCCATTTGTGCTCACAGTAGGATCTGGAAGAAAAGGTCTGACTAATTTAACAAAAATTTTTTCTCCCCCTTTTCTGACAACTGATGTTTGCACTTTCCCTGCCCTCTATTGATTTGTTGTTGTTGTTGTCAGTTTTAAGTTTTCATTTGGTTTCCTGTCACTGGCAGTGTGTCAGCTAAGAGCTCCAGGTCCGGGACTGAAAAGTCTCCCGTGGGGAGAAGTTGTCGTTTCTTCTCTTTGTTTCAGCCTTGATGTGTTTCTTGAGTCAGGTCTCCCACAGACGTACTCCTTCTTTTGAAACTGGAGTGCAGGGCAAGACAAATCTGTTGTAGCAGGAACTGCAGAGGTCACAAAGTCTGTGTGCCCCTGTGGAGCACAGGCTGGCACAAGTCCTGCTCCTTGCTTTCTTCTGTAGAGGGTGGTTGCTGGTAAATCCCTAAACGAAAGCGAAGAGCAAAGGGAGAGGGGAATGTCCAAAGGAAGTAAGATCCCGAAAGTGCTGAACAGGAGATCTCTCTGTGCCGTGGAGCCCTGTGCTTGTGTGTGTATTGGTGCTGAAATAAACTTTGCCTTTGCTTGCAGGAGGACAATCAGCATAACGAGGTGTGGGGGACCAAGTTTTGGCTTAGGGGACATTTGACATTGCAGCCCGTTTTGGAACTGAACAGGGTCTGGATCTTTTGGGTATCTTTGATGGGATGCAGCCTGATCTTTCTCTCTCTCTCCCCTCCCAATGCATCTCAGACAGCCCTTGGCTGGAGCAGCCTGAGGTCCTGCTGCTGCTCCAGACTGTTATCAATATCCTTCTGCCACCTCGCATCATCAGCACTTCACGCAGCAAGAATTTTATGCTGGAGAGTTCCCCTGCCCACAGCTCCACCGCAGGGGATGCGGGGAAAGACCTGCGGCGGGAAGGGCTGGCAGAGTCCACGAGCCAGGCTGCCTACCTGGGTGAGTGATGGCTCCTGCTGGGCACTGAGAAGAGACAGAGATAAAGCGGAGCATTCGAGGCTGTAGACAGCACCAGAAGAAGACTGCCTCAGGCAGGAGCTAACTGAGCTCTTCAGAGCTGCTTTAGGTCTTGTCGCCAAGAAGGGGCCAGGCCGGAGCGTGAAGCCAGGAGTGTCTCCGGGCTGCACTGCAAGCCACTGGCACAGTGTCTGCACTGCAGTCGGAGGAGGCTGCCGTACAGGTACAAGCTGCTTGGTTTTCACACTGCCAGAATACAGCAGTGAAGCCACAAGAGGCAAGGCAGCCTGCGGGGCAGCCCCTAATGCCACAGCCTCACTGATCCTTGGCTAGCTGGGGTGGGATGTGATGCAGTCTCCCTGCTGCCGCGGTGCTCACTGCTGTTCCCTCTTCTTGCTGCAGGCTGCTGGAAGGTAGTGTTCTGTTTCCTCACGTGTGACCCACAGGTGAAAGGAAACAAAAAAACCAACTCAGAACAGAGCTGCAGCAGCCCTGCACGTTATCAGGGCTATATGGGAAGAGTTTTGACTCAAAGCTCTCACTCCAAACAGCTTTTCTGTTTCTGCTTTTGTGAGGGCACCTACCTGAAGACTTCTGTTCAGACTGTGTTAAGCCATGTCTGAGGCACAGGGTAACCCTACTGAAAAGCTGACCATTCACCACTGATTTAGCCTCCCACTCCAACAAGCATGGACAGAGATGTGTGACAGCTGAGACATCTTGGCCATCCTGCCAAGAAAGCTGAGTCAGCTTCCCCCCAACAACTGCTAGGCCAGGGGAGCATGGAGAAGGGGAGATTACTTGTCTCTCCTGTGATCACTGCCCACTTTATTATGTAGAGCATCATTTTGAGCCTTAATGCTGCTCACCCCCATTTGTAATGCAGTGCTCTTGTGAGTTCTGTTTGGATTACAGTTTGGCTGTGACTTCTGCAGCTGTGCTGCTAGAGGTTCTCTTCACCCCATAAATAACCTGGAGATTATTGTGCTCACAGGACATGTAGATATACTTGGCTGAGACTTTTGAGGTTGTCTCATCAGCCAGGGCTGTATTCCCTCCCTGAGCTGCTTTCTAAATACCTGAATTTCAGGAAGACAAAAGAACTCTGCAGGGAGCAGGAGGAGAAGCTAGAACAAGGCAATAGAGAGGAACTCAGGTGTGAGGTAGGAAAACGTCCCTGGAAAGGAGACTCTCAGTCCTGATCCTGAGATCTTTATTGTAAGGAGGGCGCCCTCCTTCTCTACCACGTTGGGAGGCCACCAGAAAGGGCAAGATTGAGGGTGAGGTGTGTACACAAGTGTGTACACAAGTACACGCAGGTGCATGCATGTCTGCCTAGGGCCATGCTTGCCACCACCTCCCCACTCCTGCTGTGGTGCCCGCGAGCAATGCCTCTGACTGCCCTTTGGTGCTGTGTGTTCCCTGCAGCCCTGAAGGTGATCCTGGTCTGCTTCGAGCGGCAGCTGGACAGCCAGTGGTACTGGCTGAGCCTGCAGGTCAAGGAGATGGCACTGCGCAAGGTCGGGGGGCTGGCCCTCTGGGACTTCCTCGACTTCATCGTGCGGACGCGCATCCCCATCTTCGTGCTACTGCGGCCCTTCATCCAGTGCAAGGTAAGGGAGCCCCTGGCAACTGGCAGGGCGCTGCCTCAGGGCTGGACCTCCACTCTTCCCCGTGGACAACGCAGCAGCAGCACTCCTGGCAGAACTCTGGGTTTGTGTAGGGAGTGACTGCTCTGAAGTGAGCCCTGAGAACCCTCTGAAACTAAACCATGAGAGGGTCTTCCTGGACAACACTGAAGAGCATGCCACCCACACAGGACTCTGCTCCATGGAGCACAGCCAGCCTCAGTTTCTCTGGAGGGCACTGTACTGCTAGGCTTGACCAAAAGGGTTTGGATCTCCTTTTACAATCAGGTTCCCACCTGGTAGGTGCAAAGCAGGCTGTGGATGGAGTCTACTTGGACTTCAGCAAGGCCTTTGACACTCTGACACAACAAGCTCCTGGCACAGCTGTCAGCTCCTGGCTTGGGCAGATTCACTTTGATATGGGTCAAGAACTGGCTGGAGGGCTGGGCCCAGAGAGTGGTGGTGAATGGTGCCACATCCAGCTGGCAGCTGTCACCAGTGGTGTGCCCCAGGGATCAGTGCTGGGCACAGTCCTGTTCAATATCTTTATTGATGATCTGGACCAGGGGATTGAGTCCAGCATCAGTGAGTTTGCAGATGACACCAAGTTAGGAGCAGGTGTGGATCTGTTGGAGGGTAGGAGGGCTCTGCAGACAGGACTTGGACAGGCTGGATGGGTGGGCAGAAACCAATGGGATGAGATTGAACAAGGCTAAGTGCAGGGTTCTACACTTTGGCCACAAAAACCCCAAGCAGTGCTACAGGCTGGGGACTGAGTGGCTGGAGAGCAGCCAGGCAGAAAGGGACCTGGGGTTGCTGGTAGAGAGTAGCTGAAGATGAGGCAGCAGTGTGCCCAGGTGGGCAAGAGAGCCAATGGCATCCTGGCCTGGATCGGGAAGAGTGTGGCCAGCAGGAGTAGGGAGGTTATTGTGCCCCTGTGCTCAGCAGTGGTCAGGCCACAGCTTGAGTGCTGTGTCCAGTTCTGGGCCCCTCAATTTAAGAGAGATGTTGAGGTGCTGGAAGGTGTCCAGAGAAGGGCAGCAAGACTGGTGAGGGGCCTGGAGCACAGCCCTGTGAGGAGAGGCTGAAGGAGCTGGGGGTGTGCAGCCTGCAGAAGAGGAGGCTCAGGGCAGACCTCATTGCTCTCTATAGCTACCTGAAGGGAGGTTGTAGCCAGGTGGGGTTGGTCTCTTCTGACAGACAACCAGCAACAGGAGGGGACACAGTCTCAAGCTGTGCCAGGGGAGGTCTAGGCTGGATGTTAGGAGGAAGTTCTTGACAGAGAGAGTGATTGGCATTGGAATGGGCTGCCCAGGGAGGTGGTGGAGTTGCTGTCCCTGGAGGTGTTGAAGCAAAGCCTGGATGGGGCACTTAGTGCCATGGTCTGGTTGATTGGCTAGGGCTGGGTGCTAGGTTGGGCTAGGCGAGCTTGGAGGTCTCTTCCGACCCGGCTGATTCTATGATTCTATGATACAGACTTAACTTTGCAGCACAGATACTTGGAGGTAGTGTGGTTGCTCTGAACCTAGGAGGTGGCTGGCAGAAATATTACAGAACCTTTTCATCTGCAGAGCCATACAACACAGCTCACAGTCAGGAAGGGCCATTCTGCTTCCCATATCCTGGGTGAAGAACTTGACAGGACTTTTGTGGACAGACAAACAGTTGCTAGGCTGAGGTGGCCATGGCTTAATTTAATTGTGCTTCTTCCCTGCTTACCAGGTAGGCTGGCCCATGGTACTCCACCGTATTTAGCCCACATGGACAGATTGAAGCATCTTGGAGGAAGGAGCTGTCTCATATCTGTGGATGGAGCTTAGCCTAAAGAAGCTCCCATCCCCATGTACCAATGTCAGTGAGGTTTTGATACCTTCTCAATCAAACGTGTGAGGTTGTCTCTGGAAGGCAGGTGGAAACCTCACAGCTGGAGTCAAGCCCCCCTGCCTCCAAAGAGGGTGGACTGCCAGCCGCAGGCTCACACTGCTCTGGAGACCAGTCCCCATTCCCCGGGCACGGCTGCCCTGCAGTGCCAAGCTGTCTCTATTTTGCAGCTGCTGGCCCAGCCTGCTGAGAACCACGAGGAGCTGACAGCTCGGCAGCACATCTCCGACCAGCTGGAGCGCCGCTTCATCCCGCGACCTCTCTGCAAGAGCTCCCTCATTGCCGAGTTCAACAACGAACTCAAGATCCTGAAAGAGGCAGTGCACAGCGGCTCAGGTAGGGAGGAGCGGGCAAGGCTGAGGCCCGGCAGCCCAGCCCGGCCCCTGGCTCACCCACACAGTAACTTGTGAGCCCTGCCTGCTGCCCGGGAGGTGATGGGCTAACTCCCCTACCCCCCAGCAGCCTGCCCCCTAGATCGGGCCCTCTAGCCCAGCCTCACCAGTCAGCAGCAGCAGATGCCCAGGTTAGGTGTGAAATGCACCTTCATTGTGCTCAATTTTCCCACTAAGCCTGAGCCCTGCTTCCCTGGCACGGCTGCCTTGCACAGCCCAAAACCGCGGCGCAGAAAGCTGCAACCTGCATCCCTGTCAGTTTAAAGCTGCTCGTCTGCCCGTTTGCCAGCAGCAGATCTGTCTTCTTCCTTTCTCTTCTTGATCTCTTCTGGATTTTCTGCGGTGAGGTGCAGAGGAGCGACCCTAGGCCGGCAGTGCCTGGCAGGAGGGGACGCTGTGCTCCTGCAGCAGCCACGAGGTGGCAGGCAGCGCCCGCGAAGGACGAGCGGGTTCGTGAGCTTTGTTCGCGGGCAAGGAAAACAAACCCAAAAGACAAATGCACAAACGCCTCAGCCTTTTCCCCTCGGTAGTAACTTGCCTTGTCCCTAAGCATTCCGGATGGTCTGGAAAGCATGGCGCTGAGGCGAGAAAACCAGGCCGCAGAAGCAGAACAGAGCCTTTGGGCAGGTGCGCAGAGCCGGGGCTGCAATGCCCGGCTCAGCACTTCTGCCAGCCTCTGCCCTGCTAGCCCGGGCACAAGCGGGTGCCAGGCTCGGCTGAGTATCGATTTCCAGCGCCGTCACTAATTCGGGTTTGGTTTTCACACTCTCGCACAGCTTACCAGGGGAAGACATCTGTCAGCACCGTGGGCACCTCCACCTCGGCGTACCGCCTGAGCCTGGCCACTATGTCGCGCTCCAACACGGGCACGGGCACGGTGTGGGAGCAGGACAGTGAGCCCTCCCAGCAGGCCTCTCAGGACACGCTCAGCCGCACCGACGAGGAGGATGAAGAAAGTAGGTGCCTACCGATTTCGGCTAAGCCCTCGCTATCGAGGATGTGTTCTCGATGCCCCGGAGGGCAGCTGGGAGGGGCAGGCAGCTGTCCCTGTCCCAGTGTGAACGAATGATGCACAGGGGCACAAGGCTAAGGAATCGGTGTGGTTTCTACACTGTATCGGTGTTAAGCTCGGTCGGTACTCACCTCCTCATTCCCTCTTGAGCTGCAGGTAGGTGAAAGGGGAAAGGGCCCGGGCAGATTTTCAGTGTATGGGGCTTGGGCTGAGGTGCAATCCTCATTGACCAGGCACTTGCAAGCAGTCGTCCCTTTGACCTTCGTCCTGCAAGGAGAGTGAGCCTGTGGCCGGCTCCGTAGTTCAGATCCTGTGTCTGCAGGATTAGAGTACTTTCTGCTCATCACTTCTGTCCAGATGCTCCAATGTGGAATACGTTGTCCTTGTGCTGCACGGGATCCAGCTGTGGCTCTCTTCAGGGTGGAATGTCTGTGTGCTTGTGTCACCAGGAGGAAATGAAGCCTTACACCTACTGACAATGAAAGTTTGCTCTCCCTTAAGCAGCTGGGAGGTTCTGGGGTTGCCAGGCTTTGCCAGTTTAGAAGGAAGGAGATGGTGACTCTTTCAGAAACTAATTTGCAATGACCTGAATGTTGCTTTATCATTTCAGCTGGGTTTCATGCTATTCTTGGAATTTTGCCTTCTGTGTGCTTCTGAGCTGTCCATCTGCTCCTCAGTTGTCCATCACTGAAAGCCAGGGTAGAAGACTGCTCATTTGTCATCAGGCTTGGGCTTCCCCCTACTTTAGGATTCTGTCTTCTAGTGCTGCAGCAGTTGGTTGCCTTGATGCCTGAAGCTCAGTCCCAGCTCTTGTGTCTATTCCTCAGAGACAGGAAAATGGTTGGCCCCAAAGAAAGGCCTGTGTCTTTCCTCTGGGGAAAGTCCAGTTAACTTGAAACTCTCCAGGCTCAGCCCAACTTTCTCTTAGCTCTGGTCATCACTATACATTGACATTGTACTGCTGGTACACCACTCAGATACTCCTGTTTTAGCCTCAGATTAATGACCAGCCACTGTGCGCGGTGATTAAATCCCATCTTCCTATTTCACAAAGTCACAGAACTGTTGGGTCTGGAAGGGACCTCAAGGATCATCCAGTTCCAACCCCCTTGCCATAGGCAGGGACACCTCACACCAGATCAGGTTGCCCAGAGCCACATCCAGCCTGGTCTTAAAAACTTCCAGAGCTGAGGCTTCCACCACCTTCCTGGGCAACCTGTGCCAGTGTCTCACCACCCTCATGGGGAAGAACTCCTTCCTAACATCCAATCTCAATCTGCCCTTCTCTATCTTGGATCCATTCCACCCCCAGTCCTATCACTACCCAACACCCTAAAAAGTCTCTCCCCAGCTTTCTTGTAGCCCGCTTCAGATACTGGAAGGCCGCAATAAGGTCTCCTTGAAACCTTCTCTTCTCCAGAGTGAACAACCCCAACTCTCTCAGCCTGTCCTTGCAGCAGAGTAGCTCCAGCCCTCTGATCATCCTCATGGCTTCCAGCAATATCACCTCAGCCCCACCTTGGCTTAGTGCTGTCAAAATATTTCAGTATAGCACAACTGGAAAAGGTCAGAAGGCAAAGAGAAAAGGACACAAAGCTTCCCTGTTGTTTTGCTCCCGTATTTGTAATGAGATGTTGTGGTAAAACCCACAGCAGATAATTTCTTTCCAGGTACTTTATGTAACTGGAAACAGGCACTGAAAGTTTCCAGCAGTCAGTCCTGATCTCAGTCCAATTGCCTGCATACTTCGGTTGCAGTATGATGCGGCACGATGATCCACTGTGGGTGGCAGTTTCAAATGCAGGTCCCAAGGGCTGTTCAAGGCTGTCACTGCTGCACTTTGCTGTTGTGTGCTTTGCCTTTCCCAATTGTGTTTTGCCATAGCAGAGCAGCAGTTTATTTTACACCAGGACAATGTCCATTTATGGCTACTGTGCCAGAAAGCACTCTATGTTAGCAAGTAAGCCCATTAATCACAGGAATTAAGCCCTGGTGGAAGCTGAAGTCCCCAAATACATTTTTCTGAGAGCCATACAAGTGGCAAGTATCCATAAATCCCTGCTCCATGTGTGCTGGGTTCCCCATGCTGCAGGGATGCATGCATCTTTCTGAGCTGAGACTGTAAACTCTCACAGAAACACTCATGTTTGCAGGCTTAGGGTGCTGGTAAGTAAATGCTGGAAGCACCTTTGGCATCCTGTTATGTCCTGGCAACTATAAATGTGTCCTTGGGTTTGGGGTGGTTGTTTCCTCTCCTTTCCCGTTGTTTTTTTTGCTTTCCAGATGACTCCTTGAGCATGCCCAGTGTGGTAAGTGAACAAGAAGCATACCTTATGGGTGCCATTGGGAGGAGGCGGTTCTCCAGCCATCTCTCCAGCGTGTCTGCACCTCAGGCTGAGGTGGGCATGTTACCCAGCCAAAGGTAACAGCATGGGCTTTTCGCCCTTCTCATTTCATTCACAAGAGCAGGCTTGGCACAAATATATTGTGTGTACCTTAGAGATGTGAGCTGGAGAGTAGGGCCAGTGTAGGGAGTCTAAATCCTGACATAGCGTTTGGCCAAGGGTGCAGGGTTGGAAATGTTCCAGGATGATCTGCCATATGTGAGGTCCATCTGAACAAGCTGTCATCCATAGAAAGCTTTCTTTTGAGCTGTTTCAGAAACCCTCAGCACTACTATTTCCCTCTGCTACTACAGTGGACAGCAGAAAGGTTGATTTGGGGGCTGTGCTTTGATTGAGGGGACCTTAGCGCAATCTGTGTAGGGAATGGGGAGGAATCCTGAGCAGCTGGCAAAGGGCACAGAGGTATCCTGATGGATTTGCTTCATTTTCATCAGTGCCATTTTTGTCCTTCCTAGAACAGTACCTAGTTCATGACAGAAAATGGATGTCAGGTTCAAAGATGGAATTTAGTACTGTCCAAACCCAGAAGTATGCTTGTTGGTAGAAACGACGTCAAATACCTCGTTCCCAGCTAATGTGGAGTGGTGAGGAAGAGTGGAGAGGTGGAATTTGGGGAATGTACATCTTTAGAAGATGTAGTCAGAAGTTTTTCATGTGAACGTGGTCTTTTTTTCTGAGTAAGCAATATTTATTGCTTGATTTGCCTGTGCCATAGTTATGCAAGGATATCTGACAATGGATAGATTAATTGATGTCACTTCCTTTGAACCTTTAAAGAATAAATTCCACCTTATCTCTTGACCAGCCTTGGAAAATCAAACGTCATTCCCTCCCCAGTCTTGCTTGGAATCACAGAATCACAGATTTGTCAGGGTTGGAAGGGACCTCAAGGATCATCTAGTTCCAATCCCCCTGCCATGGGCAGGAAATAATAACCTTGACACACAAAGCAAAAGTAACAGCAGTGGTAAATACCAGCAGAGGCAGGAGAAGTGATTTACAGGAGAGAAGCTACACAGATTTTATCTGGGAGTTTTCACAAAGGGGCTTGCAGGAACTCGTTTGACTTTTTGAATTCAATTGATTCAGTCCCTTTGTTTCTTGAAAAAATAATATGCAAGACTGCATTTTCTTCAACCTTTCAGTACCATCTTAATGCAGAAACTTCCTAAGAGTCACAGCTGACTGCTACCACTGTTTGCTTTGTGCAATCCCACGTCACAGTGATGCTGAGAACAGAAAGAAAAAGGCTTTAATTACAAGAGAGCTTTGCTCTCTGCTTTTTTAAGTATGTGGTATACCAGGAGAGTGTCTTTTCATCTGTCTAGGGGAAGTCCAAACTCAGCAGGCATAGCCACAGTCCACACAGTTGTGCCCTTTTTATCTACCGATGCTCTCTGGGCTTTCAGACTACCTCGCAAATGTCAACTAATTAATGCTAAGTAATATTATTAACTGCTTTCCTGCTGGTAACCCAGCAGACTGCTTGTTTTCTGTCCTGTTTCTCCTGTGGGCTGAGAAGGCTGTTCCTGCCTGAATGGCTCCAGTGTAGACAAGCACTCTGCCTGTGCAGTCCTTTGCCAGGATCCACGCCAGCTGTTTATGTACAGTTTCATTGCACTACCAGACCTTGTTTTCCAGATGTTTGTCCTTAGAATCATACCAGAAGGAGAGTGATCTATAGCTCATGGGACACAGATTAGCCCTCCCTCAGGAAGAAGTGGCTCATGGGGAAAGGAGGTAGAAAAAAGCTTTCTACGAAGCTGGAAGTCAATAGAGCTGAAATAAGTGAAAATGCTGCAGATAAGATGGCTTTGAAAACAGTTCCCTGCCCTTATTTCCTGTGGAAACACATCCTGCTGAAGAGCTCAGCTCCCCAGTTCTCAGCAGAGGGGTAGAAGTATCCATGTAGTATAATCTGCCTCCAAGGACTGATAGAGGTTCTTCTAGCTCCCCTGGTCATGTATGTGCTGCTGAGCGTGTGAGCCCTGGGAAGGTTCCCAGCTTTTGGGTTTTTTTCCTTTTGGATTCCGTTGCTCTTTTCCCCCTTGCAAACAGAGACAATCGCATGCTTTTTTGCATTTTCTTTCCCTAAATTCTTAATCTCCCTGCCCCTCCTGCAGTGAACCTAATGTCCTCGATGACTCCCCGAGCCTGGCCACTGAGGGCAGCCTCTCTAGGTACAGTGTTAACACTACCTGTCTGTCAGTGTGTGTGCCGGGAAACGAGCCGTTTCCAACCTCCTCTGTCTCCTCCCTCACCTTTTGTTGCTCTCTCCATCTCTGTCTCTTGTGGCTCATCGATATTCAGGCCTGCAAGTCAAAGGTGTAGCAACCCACCTTCAGTTTTCAGCTTTGATTGCCAACAGCTTTGAGGAGGCTAAGGGGAAGGGGGGAGAAGCCATAACAAGTGCGAGAGCAGCCTGGCTGGCTTGCCTTGGGGTTTCCCCCTTGTTTAGCAATTGCTTGCAGGGCATGAGAAAGATTATCCACGAGGCATTAGCTGTAGCCTGTTATAAGAATTAGTCTTGAGGCTTATATAAAACATACATCTGTTTTCCCATCCATCTCACAATGCTGTCACAACAGAAGGCCTAATAACAACATCAAGCTGTGTTCTTTAACATTCATGAATGGACGATGGTTCTCTGTGGATGCTTTGCAGTAATTTTGGTTCTTTTTACAAAGTGTTCCCAAATGACACCTTGGAAAGCTTGCAGGTGAATGCCATTAAAGCTCAGAATTGCCCTGTCAGTGCAGCAGCTTAAGTATAGCTGTTCCCTGTTGTCTGTGGACAGGGGAGTTCATGTGCAAGCGCTGTCCCATGGGTCAGGAGTGAGCTTCGAAGGGAGGTCTGCACCTTTAACGGCCAGCTCAGTTGTGTTAATCATCTTGACTGTCCTGCTGCTGTCCTCACACCCCTCAACCCACCCTTGTAGGGTCAGAGAGCTGTTGTTAGTCCCAAGAGCATCTCTGTTGCCTTTCAGAAGCCCATGGGGGCTGGCAACACAGAGGCAAAGGCTCTCTTCCTTCACCGCACCAGCTGAAGATGTGGGTATGTTGAGAGGTGTTTGTGTGAATGGTTTGTGTTTTGTCAGCTTGGGGTTAGATGGCAGCAGCTGCTTTTTGGGGTGGGACAGGCTGCTCTGTTTGCTTCAGCTGACAAGTAGTGAGTTTCTCATTGGTGGTGTCACTGAGCTCATCCCACGATCCATGGTGTCCTTTGTGTGCATGACTCCTGCTGCAGTGGATCAGTCTCTGCTGCAGGAGCAGCCTTAGGAAAAGACACTGGCTTGTTGGCAGAGGGGGGATATTGTCACCTGCTTTTGTGATAAAGCAAAATGGGCTGTGTGGTTACCTGGGCATGGTTCGGGGCCTAAAGAGAACATAAATAATTGAGCTGAAGAGGTTAGACATCGTCTCTTAAACAGAGCTGAAAACTCTCTGCAGTTGAGGAGGATGATGGAGACAATCCCTGAGTTACAGCCACAATAGCCTGATGCCAGGTGACATCAGTGTTGAATTCGAAATGCTTTGATCTTGTGAAGTGGGAGGGAATTGTTCCTAGTAACTGTGGTGAGGCTGAGGACCCTGAAACAGCTAAGTCAACAGATGAACTGAAATACAATAGTCTGTTTTGAACTTGGCGGTACAGTGGGTTCCTACTAATCTCTGTCATCCACCCTGCTCTATGGTACAGAGCGGAAAGGTCACCAGATGTAGTTGGGAGTCAGTTCTGTTGAGGTTTATTATCCTTTTCAAGGAGTGGGCACTAACATCAAGGGAGGGGCATCAGGGCTGCAAAGCCTTAGAAAGAATGAAGACAGGGGAATGCTGCAAATTGTTCTCAAAAGACTAGGTCAGAGTCCTACGAGGAGGGGAAGATCTTTCAGCTGCATCGTTAAATGTGCAAATTGGATTCCTTCTCTAAAGAACAGGGGGGTAAAGCAGATGTTGCACGAGTTTATTGTGCTGCAGGGACCACGGGGCAGAATGGATGTGTTTTGACATTCAGGAACATTAGTGTTGAATAAAGGGAACTTTAGGTTTTCTTACCTAACTTTGATTGTGGTGGAGCACAATGATAACAACTGTTTAGGATTGCCTTCCGAATTCAAAAGCTCATGTTTAGTCGTAACTGACAGAAAGAAAGAAATCATATGGGGGCTAGGCCTTGTGGCAAGTAGGAGTTTGAAATAAATCAAACCAATAGTGACAAACACAAGCCAGAACAAAGTCTGTTTCCCTTTGTCGTACAGCAATTAGAGCCAGCCATGTAGAAAAGTAGGGAGGACAGGAAGGGGAGAGCACTGAAGTGCTCAGAAGTAAACAGATAGCATGGGGTATGGGGCTGAGGAGCGTATGTGTCCATATGTGGTTTGCTGTGGTTATCATCTGAGAGGAGAGAACACTCCCCATGGCAGAAGGGAAGGAGGATGAGAAGCCACTATAATGGAAATCTGTTCCAGAAGCATATTTCCCTTTCATCTCTGTCATTATGCCCATCCTAGCTTAATTGAAAATGAGTGAAGCCACATTGCCAGGGCAGATCTAGCACTAACTGGGCTAGATGTCTGGGAATACATGAGCTGGAGTTCATCTACATTTTAACCCATTCTCCACTGGCCTCTGTCCACTAACCTCCTCCCTCAGATGCCTTGGGACACAGAGTGTGTGTGTTCTACCATGATGGTGCAGCAAGCATGTACATCTTTTTAAAAGATGTTCAAACTTCTGGCTTCCTTTGTCTCTGGTTTGCTTTCTCTTTTTCTTTTTCTCTATTTTTCTCTTTCTTTTTCTCTCTTTTTCTTTTTCTCTCTTTTTCTTTTTCTCTTTTTCTTCTTTCCTTTTTTCTTCTTTTTCTTTTTTCTTTTTCCTTTGCTCTTTTAAATTTTTTTTTTTTTCCCTTTTCTCTTTTTTGTTCTTCATTTTTCTCTTTTTCTTTCTCTCTTTTTCTCTTTTTCTTTTTTTCCCCTGCACAGATTCTGGGGCATCGTGTACTCTAATTGCCAACCTGACCAAATTTTCTTTTAGCTCCCACCGTGTGACTGCATTTGGCTGTCATTTCTTGTAGAGCTAGCAGGAAACTGGGTTGGTTTGATCTTTTGCTTACCTGTCTCTGAACCAACTATGTACCAGGAGTAGCATTATTGTGAAGGCAGCAACCCTGACAGGGGACTCAGAGAATGACAGAGCAGTATTGTGTTCCAGTTATGTGATTCCCAAATCAATCTGCCTTATGCACTGCAAAAAAAAAAAGCCTTCTTATCGATTGCATTGCCACGGGAGGGAAAGGTACTGCCAGCTGCAATGGCATTTGATTCATGCTCTCTGATTGTGTCCCGTGGGCTGCCAGGAAAACACAATCCTCCTGCTCAGGGCTAGGAAACAAGAAGAGACAGTAAAGGAGGGAGGACTACAGGGAGCCAACAGTCTGCCTGCCACGCTGACTTTCATGGAAATGAGATCAGTAGTGATGTTCTTTGATGTGAAAAGAAGCCCTCACAAAGCTTCATGAAGTGAAAGGTTGTACCTGCAACTTCAGTGACTCACCAGAAATGTGTGCTCTTTGTCGTTCTCTCTCTCCTTTCCTCACAATTCAGGGATAGAAGGCAAAAAGACAGCCACAGCAGGCCTGTGCTGTGAACAGGCAGCTCAGCAAAACTCAGCTGCTCTGGACTCCCACTATTTTCCTGCAACAGATATTTGCAATTTCAGCTCATAAGATCATCCTAGATTATAGCAATTTGTGTAATGACTCAGTACTGGAAATCAGCATCCAGCAGCTTGCTGAACTCATTTCACTTATGAGAGAAGCCAGGCTGAAAATGCCAGACTCCAGCAGAAGACACAAAGTCCAGGGTATCTTTTGCTCATCTACTCTTTCTTTTCAGTGCACAGATTACTCCATGAGAATAATTTTTCACCCTCATGTATGGCCTCAGTGCCCTCATGAGGTCCACAAGTCCTTTATCCAAGGGCTTGTCCAAAGAGTTTTCATAACACATGTGAAATGAATTTTTCAGCACTATAGGAGAGTTCTGTACTGAACAGAATCACATTCTTTCTGGCACAGACATTTATCACAGAATCACAGAATGGCTCAGGCTGGAAGGGACCCTAGAGATCATCTACTCTAAACTCCCCACCAGGGACACCTCTCAGCTAGACTTGGCTGCTCAAGGCTTTGTCCAAGCTGGCCTTGAACACCCTCAGAGAGGAGGCATCCACAACCTCCCTGGGCAGCCTATTCCAGAGTCTCACCACCCTCATACTGAAGAACTTCCTCCTGAGATCCAGTCTAACCCAGCTCTCCTTCAGCTTCCAATCATTCCCCCCCGTCCTGTCTCTAGACACCCTTAGGAAAAGTCCCTCTGCAGCCTTCCTGTAGGTATTGGAAGGCAGCTATGAGGTCCCCATAGAGTCTTCTCCAGGCTGCACACCCCCAGCTCCCTCTCAGCCAATCTTCACAGCAGAGTTGTTTCAGTCCTTAGATCATCTTTGTGGCCTCCTCTGGACTCACTCCAGCAGCTCTGTGTCCTTCCTAAGCTGAGGACACCAGAACTGGAGGCAAGATAGGAGGTGAGGTCTCATCAGAGCAGAGCCAAGGGGCAGAATCCCCTCTCTTGCTGCCCACGCTCCTCCTGATGCATCCCAGCACACAGCTGCCTGCTGGGCTGCATGAGGGCACTGCTGGCTCCTGGGGAGCTGCTCAGCAACCAGCACCTCCAACTTTCTTTCTTCGGAGCCGCTCTCAAGCCACTCTGCACCTGGCCTGGGTTTGTGTCTGGGATTGGTCCGACCCAGATGCAGGGCCTTGCATGTTTCCTCACTTGTAGAACTAAGAGTTACTGTGCCTTCCTCAGGAATGGTAACGTCTCTCAAAAGCTACTCCAACAGAAAATTATACTTTCAAGACCTTCTCCAGCTAATTCCTACTTAATTCACACACTGGTAACTGCTCTAGAAGAGTCTCAATTCAGAGGAACAAGTTTTTATATAAGCCTAGAAAGAAGAGATTAAGAAAATTCTACAAGCTATGATTTCAGAGAGTTTGGATCACAAACCTAAAGACTGACTGGAGTGCAGCCTCTTTGCTTTAACAAGGAACGATGTGTTGCCTCTGGACCTACCAGCCATATGTGCCACCATCATTGGCTCGGTCAAGAACACAATCAGTAATTTCAAGGACGGCTTACTCACAGGAGGCTGTTTGCGTGGTGTTTAGGATGCTTTCTATGTAAATCATGTCACTGCCCTGCGTAAGAGCTGGGAAATCTGTTCCAGAGACTGGTGATCTCATCTGGAATTGCTGTCTGAGGGAGAAAAGGTCTCAATTATATCTTGTTTGTTCTGGCTTGGAGCATGCAGAAGCTTCTCATTTTTGGTTTTTTCCAGACCAGTGCAGCTGTGGTGAGATTGCTGAGGGCATGCCTGGGATTATTAGGCTGTGGTCAGATGATCAGAAGAGAAACAGGGTCTTAAGATGTCTCTCTGCTAGCAGTCATCCATTGTTTCCCCAGCCGAGCTGGTCCAAAAGCACACTTGTGTGGTTCAGTGCAAGGTCTGGCTTTGGTTTCAACCAGTAAGGGAGGAAGCAATAGGACTCTGCTCTCCTCAGACCCCACCTGGAGTCCTGTGTGAAGTTCTGGAGCCCCCAGCACAGGAAGGACATGGAACTGTTGGAGACAGTCATGAGGAGGCCACGAAGATGCTCAGAGGGCTACAGCAGCTCTGCTCTGAGGACAGGCTGAGAGAGTTGGGGCTCTGCAGTCTGGAGAAGAGAAGGCTTCTAGGAGACCTTAGAGTAGTCTCCCAGTATGTGAAGGGGCCTACAGGAAGGCTGGAGAGGGATTATTGACAAGGTCTTGCAATGACAGGACAAGGGGCAATGGGTTTGAACTGGTAGAGGGGAGATTGAAACTGTATGTTAGGAGGAAGTTGTTTGCAGTGAGGGTGGTGAGGCACTGGCACAGGTTGCCCAGGGAGGTTGTGGCTGCTCCCTCCCTGGAGGTGTTCAAGGCCAGGTTGGATGAGGCCTTGAGCGACCTGTGCTAGTGGGAGGTGTCCCTGCCTATGGCAGGGGGTTGGAACTAGATGAGCTTTGAGGTCCCTTCCAACCTTACTAGTCTATGATTCTATGACTTGCAGGTCAGGTAACCAAACTTCAACCTCAAGCAGATAGGAAGCTCTTATGCTCCGCTCCACCAAACCTTCTAAGGACAACATATTCTGCTGAAGTGAACAACGAGCTGTTCAGGACACAGACCTTTTTAAGCCTTTCCACTGACATCCCCCATGTCTTGTCTGACTATATCCTTAGGTTTGTTTTCTTCCTCGGCTCCTGTAAGGTCAGGCAATAAACCTTCACTCTGTTGGTGGTAGGGAGCTCCTCCAGCAAGATCAGAGGAAAACACCTAGAGAAAAGAATGTTGTTTTCCTTTAGATGAACACAGGCCAAAGGCACAGGGGCCTGTAATATTGTACCTTCAGGAAGACACACCAGAAAGAGGTGGAGGCTGCTGAAACAGGACATGTGGTTCAGTGCATTCCAGTCTGTCCCAGAGAAGAAACTGCCCAGTTTAAAAGAAGTCCATCTTAGATGTTAGTTGCTATTGTAACCATAAGTCTCTCCAGACATAGTTCACTCAGCGAAAATGTCTTGTGCCTGCTGTCTGCTCAATGCCCAGTTTCTAACTGTTTGGAGGGATGCAGTTCTTTGGTAAGCACCAGGGGAGGGTGGAGTGTTTGGATCAAGTAGATGCAACCATCACGAACAAGCTGGAACGTAGCCCAGTGTGGTTTGTTGATAAAAATTCTTTCATTGCAGCTCTCCAGGTGGTTTGTGCAAAGAGATAAAGCCTAATGAGCTGTGTTGATGTGTATTTCTATCATTTATGTTTACTTGTCCTTTTTTTGTTTGTTAGCTACACAAAGACTTAAGGCTGCAAGTGTTGTTCACATAACTCATGCATCCATTATGTGAATGGATCCTTTGTCACTCTGTGTTTGGGGTGGTTTTTTTTCTGTTTGTTGACTTAAATTGAAATGAAAAGCAGATGATAAAATTGTGATGAGGCTGTGGAGTCTATTTGGAAGGAAAAAAAAAAACAAACCAACAAACCAAAACCAAACATACATACTTCTTGAAAAAAGGAAAAGCAAACGAGAAGACTTTTGAGCCAGGAAGTTATGTTCTTGCCTTTATTGATGTGGCAAAGGATGCAGAGCAGTGAGTGTCGCTCAGTGGGATGCATCAATCAATGACTGAAAACTGAACTCTGCAGTTTACTTATCTTTAGATGCTACCTGTGCGTGGCCAGGTCCTGAATGCCATGACTCCACCTCCCACCCCTTCCTAAGCCACGGAAGCCACAACCCAACAGACACGTCCTTCCCATCCTTCAAAGACAGTCTTGCTCTTTGAAGTGACTGCCATTAGTGGTTGGTTTAGTTACTTATTTGTCTATTTAAGTCACAGTTGCCAGGACACCTGCTACTTACATGGGGTGCTCCCATGCTTGGTCTAATGCTTTCAACATCTAACAGGGTGGCAAGTGTGCAGAGCGAGCCGGGACAGCAGAACCTTCTTCTACAGCAGCCTCTGGGGCGGAAGAGAGGCCTACGACAGGTGAGAAGACAGGGAGTGAACAAATCTTCTTTCCTTCTGTGGGAGCTGGTTTGTTGTTTCTCAGCTGTGTCTGTCTTCAAGTAATTCGTGGATGTGACCTGTCCCTTTTGCCTGATTTGTGGCAGATAAGTGCAGCCTGCTGAGGTAGCAGGATCTGTAGTGCAAGCTGTATCTGTGACACCTGACAAATCCCTAAGGGAAGAGGTGCACTTTGTTCTGAATTTATAGCATCATAGAAGGGCTTAGGCTGGAAGAGACCTTAGACATCATCTAACCCAACCCCAAGGATGCCTCTTGACTAGCCCAGGTTACTGAAGGCCCCATCCAAACTGGCCCCAGGTTCTGCCTCTGCAGGCTCTTTTTGTTCTAATTAAACAAAGGTCAGCTGATCTGCAGTGCGGTGTGTGCGGTATCAGCACTGGACATGCACACACCCAGGAGTCCATATGAAGGTGTCTGAGCCATGGGAACCTTCTCACAAGGACATCTAGAGGAACAGACGATGAGGATCCCTTCTCCTTCCAGAGAAGGTGTGTGACCATGCCTCAGCCTAACTCTTCCTTCCAACACCCAGCTTCGACGACCGCTGCTGTCACGTCAGAAAACCCAAACGGAGCCTCGCAGCCGGCACGGAGCTCGACTTTCGACCACGCGCCGCAGCATCCAGCCAAAGCCCAAGGCCTGCGGTAGGCTCCCGCGAGCTCCCAGAGCCAGCACTCTGCCTTTCAAAGCAGCAACTATTAGCTCCTGGGTTTAGCATGGAGGGAAACCTGGTGTGCTCTTGGCAGAGGGTTTAGCATAAAGGGAAACCTGGTGTGCTCTTGGCAGAGGGTTTAGCCTAAAAAGAAACCTGGTGTGCTCTTGGCCTGCAGTACAGCGAAGCCCCAGCAGTTGTACTCTTTTCCGCAGTAAGCAGCTATACTATCAGAAAATCACTCCCTCAAAACACTTTTTTGGCTTCTCCAAAGACTTGCAAGGGAGAAATGGACAGGGAATTATCATGCCTCCTAGAGACGTGGAGAATTTAGGAGACAGTGTGTACTCTACTCTGGATGTCTTGTCCAAAACTCCCAGATCTGGAAAATTTGAAGCTGCTATTGAATAGCAGTAGAAATATGGAAATTAGAGAATCACAGAATATTAGGGGTTGGAAGTGACCTCAAAAGGTCATCCAATCCAACCCTCCTGCCAGAGCAGGATCACCTAGAGTAGATCACAGGAGGAACACATCCAGGTGGGTGTCAAGTATCTCTAGAGAGGGAGACTGCACAAACCCCCTGAGCAGCCTGTTCCCCATCAGCTGTAAGCTTAGTGGTTCAGACCTTTAAGGGTTGTCTATGGCAAGGAAGGTAGGACTGGTCCATGCCCTGTGTTTGTGGGACTGACCCCTGCCCAGCAGAGCAAGGTGTATTCTGTACCATCTGAAGCAAGCAGTTCACTTTGGAGAGCACAATCTGGCAGAGCAAAGGTTGTTTGCAAATCTTTGGGGTTTCTATCCACTCAGCCAGGGCTGAGCTGCAGCAGCAGTCCTGCAGGAGACTTCTGAAATGTAAAAGGTAACCCAAACGAAGAAAGCAAGGGCAGGGGTGTTAGTTTTGCTGGCAAGTGTGTAGCTGTCCTCAGCCTGTGCTCTTCTCTTACAGCTGGTAGTGGACTCAGCTGTCTTTTCTCAGGTTTCCTGCAAACCCTTGAGCAATCCCCTCACACATTTACATCTCAGTTTGCCTTTCTCAGCTGAAGGCAGGAATGCCCAACTGACACGGGAATTCAATTCATTATCTTCTGGCAGGGAACGGTGTTGTGGGAGGCACCTGTCTTGCCAAGCCCTGACAAAGATGGCCAGGGCAACTAGTCTTCACAAGATCCTTTAAGGAAGCCCAGGGTAAAAAAGGCTTTTAGGTTGAACTCCAACGAGACAGCTTATCAAGATGGAATGGATCATGAATCCTGTCATAGCTGTGAAAACTCCAGGGATTGTCTCTCTTCTTTTCTTGTTGTGTTTTCCTTCCCGAATTGTAGCATTTTAATCCTGAATTTTCTGGCCTTTGTATCCTTCAGTGGAGCAGAAGCGGTCGGTGACCTTCACCGAAGCCCAGCCCGAGGCAGCAGCAGCCTCCCCCGGGGACCTGCCGGCTCCAGCAGCCCAGCAGCAGGGCCGTAGCAGCCCCCAGCCAACCAGCAAGCAGGAGCCACTGAGCAAACCTGTGCTGACCTCCTCACCTGCCATCATCGTGGCTGATCTCCACAGCCAGGCCCCTGGCCAGGTAAGGCGACCGATGGCTTCCTGTGTGTGCTGCCCAACACTACAGCAAAGTCTCAGGGGAATGTCTGACGTGCTCCAGCACCCCAAGGAAAGCTGGTGGATGAGTGAAGACAGCAAACTCTTCTGGGTGTCTGCTTGAGGCTGTTTACTCTCCACCCCTTTACTTTTTTAACCATTCACTTCTAGACCTCTCCAATAATTCCTAATTTGCAAAATACCCTCTCCATCTTCCATCTGCTATATCTAATAGTCCTTCTGGAACTGTACAGCAGTGCAGGTTTTCACTGCTCGCTCTCCAAAATGCATCCTTAAAGAAGGACTCCTTTAAAACCTCAGCACTTGTTTTAGCAAGCATCACCCTTCAAAACAAATTGCTTGTCCAACGTTTTTCTATGTTGGACACCACTGAGGACAGTGTGAGGACAATCACAGTCATCCCTTCAACACACCAAGGACACTGTGATCACTTTTCTATGCCTAGGTGTCTTTTGTCTTTGGGGGGGCTCTGACTTTTGCCTTGAAGAAATGAAAGGCAGCTGTCTTGTGAATACACTAAAAGGAATGAAGTGTTGATGAGTGAAATCAGAGAACCTTCCTGATCACTGCTACAATGCAAAAGTGTATCACTACTGGAGCATCATTTTAGGGATTTAGAATCACAGAATCATAGAATCGTTTTGGTTGGAACAGACCTTTAAGATCATTGAGTCCAATTAATCTAACTCTCATTATCTAAGCAGAGCTAAACCATGTCTCTCAGCACCACACCTCCTACATCTTTTAAACCACTCCAGGGATGGGGATTCAGCCACCTCCCTGAGCACCCTTTGAGAAGCATGTCAGGGAAGAAGTTTCTTCTGTTATCCAGTTTACACCACCCTTGGTGCAAGTGCCTAGCCCTTTATGGTAAAAATGCATTTTCTTGTAAGGGAATATTTTATTGGTGTTCCCTTCCTTTTCCCCCCCGCTTTCTACAAGCCTGACCCCTGGCTCTCCTCAGTTGCAGAGTGAGGCACTTTCTGCTGAGAAGGAGAAAGAAAAAGAGGAGGGCTTAGAGTCTCGGCCAGCAACAGCACAGAGCACCCCACCCACCCAGCTCTCCGACACTGAGGACTACGCTGGCTTGGAGACCACCAGCTTGCTGCAGCATGGGGACACTGTCCTGCACATCAGTGAGGACAATGGGATGGAGAACCCCTTGCTGGCCACGCACTTCAGCTTCACGCATGTGGAGCTTGGGGAGACTGATGTAGATCTTGATGAATCTCATGTTTAGCCCTTGTGGGGAGGAGGAAGAGAAGGGGAACCTTCTCCCTTGAGCTCCCTGGTAACTAAGAAGTTATTCAAACAAGAGCACTTTATTACCCAAAAGCAGAAAATAGCTATGGCCCAGTTGCTTCAGACTGGCCAGTTTCTGATTGTGAAATCTCTTTCAGTTCAGGGCAAGACCACAGAAACAGAGAATTCTTACCAAATTCTCAGGATAGAGGGGATGTGGGAGATGGGGTCCAGAAAACCTTCATCTGGCAGCCACAGCCTGTGCTCAGCAGCTTCTCTGGGTGAGCAGGCTGCTGTCCTGTACACAGAAAAGAGGAAGAGGAAGAGAAGAGAAGCCTCTTTGTAGGTTGTACTCAAGATTTATTTTTGTAGTGGTTTTGAGAGGAGGGCTATAGAGTAGCTGAACCCAGGGCTCTTATACCTTGGTACAGACAGTGAAAACACTGCCAAAAAGTACCAGCCTAAAGCTTGATTTTCACAAGCCTGGGACCATCATTTCCAACTTGGGAGAGCCATGATAAGCACCATGGAGCAATGGGAATTGATGCTGCAGACTTTGGTTGAGTTTACTTTTGTCTGTTGGTTTCAATACGCTCTGTAAGACACTGCCCTTGGGCTACCAGAATATCCGCTCTGTAAAACTCAACTCAGCACGTCCTGTAAGCAGGAATGCAGGTGCTGTGCACAGACACAGGTGGGCAGGGGGTGAGGGGTCTGCAGACAGTATAAACAGCCCAGGCTGTCCTGATGAAATGTACACAGTAATTCATCTCCACAGCTTAAAAATCCACCCTGAGAAACCCCACCTGGGATGTGTGGACCTCCTGGTACCTAGCAACTGCTCCTCTGATGCTGTCATAGACATAGGGATTTAAAGTAAATATTTATATATTGTATTTTCATGTTCCTAGATATACAAATATAAATATATCTGTACATTGTAAACAAAAGACAGCTATTGCAGGACAGAAACCTAATGACAGAATCTATTTTTGGCATGTTGAGATTGTATTTAAAAGAAAAAAGTTCCATTTTATGTACGTAACGTTGGTGCCTGCAGCTACGAGATACACATAGGTGTAACATCTAGACCTAGGTGGAGACCCCTGTTGGGAGACCAGCTGAAGTCACAGCTGCAGCACCATGGAACTACACTAAAATGTAAATTGAGCCAGGCAGACTGCAAAGCAGCTGTGAAACAAACCATGAAGTCCCAAGCAATGCCCAAAGCCATGCCATGCTCTGGGAATCATACACTGCCTTTTTCAGCTGGAGTTTCCCATCGTGGCACTGCTGTGCAGAGGAAGATGGTTTAGATCATGCTTAGAGTCTGTAAAACGCACTAATGACCAGTTTGGCTCCTGAGGACTTGTTGTTTGGATGTCATAAACCAGCCTTGCTGAGGAGACAGAAGGATGTCCAAAGAGAGGCCTCACGCCTCTCCTGAGCAGCTCCGAGGCAGTGTTTAGAATGCTGCCACATAAATGCCTGCCTTGCTCTGCCTGGGAAATGCACCATGCCCTTTGACAGCCCTCAGGCAGCCCCCAGGCTCAGCTGCCTCGCCTTTGCCAAACACTGAGGGGACCTGCGCACGCTCATCTGAGGGGGCTGACGCAAATGAAACCTCTGCAGATAGCCAAAGCCATCCTCCTCCAGGCTCATGGGTGTCGAGCATGCGGCCCTCCCACTGCACTGCTGAGAGATGGAGACTTTCAGCACCTCCTGGGCAAAGCAGGGCTGAAAAGGCAACTGGTTTTATCCTTCACCACCTACATCACTGTACACACTACTGCAACTTCAAGTCTACCTGGCTTTGTAAGAGCAGTGTTTAGGTGAAAATGGCAGTGTCCTAACCTGCTGCTCCATGTGTCTCCTGAACGACAACCCAAACCCTGCTCTTTGGTTTGTCAGCACAGGGGAGCACAAGGGAGTCTGCACCAGCTACCTGCAGGAGACTACAGTATCACCTCAATTGGAGGTCACTCAAAGAATTGCTAAGTTCCAGATGCTTAATCTTACTATTAACAGCCATAGACAAATGATTAAACCCCACAGCTTCCCTTTCAGACCCCCAAGGTAGGCTGGCTACTGGCAGCCTGGTCGGGCAGCAGTTTTAGACGTGAGCTAAGCAAACAGCTGGGACGCAGCAGATACAACAATCAGGGGTGTGCTTTACAGACCAACCTTTTCTGGTGACAGTGAGAAGGAAGCATCTTCCTTAACGAAAAGCAGATGCCTGACAGTGGTACTCCACCCAAACGATGACAGAATAACTGTGATTTACTTTGTTGAATTCAGTTTATGTAGTAAGTGTCTCCATTCCGCTTTCCCACTGCCACTGGTGAGTCCACAGTAGTAAAGCCATATAGCAAGGACTAAAATGCCTCCTTTTAATGCCTACCCTGCTAGGAATCAGTGCAGCTTACCAGTGACGTAATCTGTACTTTTGCTGGGTGCAGGTGGCTGGGCAGGTAGCTCTTTGTTGGGTGGTCGGTGGAGCAGGCAGGCAGAGCAGTCAGTCTCCTCCTGTGTTTTACTATCAGCTGCACTTGGTCTGGCACCAGCGAGGTGCACACGATGAGCTTGAGCTGTGTTCGTGCTTTCCTCCAGTACCTCTGTAACAGAACTGGTGTGTTTCTGCCGTGAAGACAAACCATGCTGCTTGAATAGTGTTAGAGGCCTTAAGTGCATGTCATGTTCAACAAATGTCCAGGCTGTACGAGTCTCGTCTGTGTGTCTGTCGGTCCATTGCCTCAGCCTTTTATGCAAATCTTGTCCAGAGAACTAAATACAGAGTGACATCAGGAGAGAGCTGTGTGCCTGAGTCTCTTGCGCCTCTCCGCTCCCTCTCCCAAAGGCTCTGATGCGCTAACGCAGACTGTTTTGTTCTGGGGTTGAGGCTGTTAACGTTCACCCATCTGCTTCCAACCTGCAGCCTGCCGCAGCTCGACAGAGCCCTGCCAGCCCTGGTGCAGGGCAGTGAGTGCCGCTGGGCCCCGTGGGCACATCCGCAGCGAGGGGCAGGCCGTGGAGCAGCAGCGCTGCCTGCGACTGTCCCGAGGCTAATGAAATGGCATTTGTTGGGCACTGAACATAGCAAAAGGCCTCCAGAACCAGGCGGCTTTGGGTTTTCTTCAGGCCTTTCTCCCGAGGGTGGCTATACACGGGGGTTTGTGCTTCCCCGAGTGCCAAACTGGGCCTTGCTCTGGCATTTGGGGCACAGGCAATGAGCCGGGGCGGTCGGGCAGGGCTTTGTGCCAGCCCTCTGGACGGGGGCCCGCGGAACGCTCGTTGGTAAGCGCCGCAGCAAGCTCTGCTTTGCTGCTGGATCGGGGCGGGAGGGCTGCTGCCCGCACCGGGAGGCAGAGCCCGCGGGTGGCCGCTAGCAGCCGTGCCGCTGCCCCCCTGCTCCTCGTCAGCAAAGCGAGCCGCGCGGCTCGACCCTTGCAGGCCCAGCACCTGTGACCGCTGGGCGGCGCCGCTGGGCGAACATGGCGGCGGCCGCNCCGGGGCCGCGGGCACGGGGGGGCGGCTCGTCCCGCCCCGCCCGGGCGGCCGGGGGTAACCTGCGGGCGGACGGCTCTCTCTCTTCGGCCCCAAGACACTTCGTCCCGAACATCACATTCGGCCACCCCGTCGTGGAGAGCCTGCGCAAGCAGCTGGGCCAGGAGCCCTTCTTCGGTAAGGGACCATGGGGCTGCCGGCCGGGACGCGGCTCCG
>VWYK01126600.1:0-10904 GCA_013399775.1 Semnornis frantzii | reverse complement strand
CATGGCAGGAGCCTGCCAGTATCCGCGGTCCCGGGTCCCGCTTACGGCTCCCCTCTTGCAGATATGCACATGATGGTCGCCAGGCCAGAGCAGTGGGTGAAACCGATGGCGGTCGCCGGCGCGAACCAGTACACCTTCCACCTAGAGGCTACGGACAACCCGGGGGCGCTGATAAAAGACATTCGGGAGAACGGGATGAAGGTGAGGGTGAAGGTGAGGGAAGGGAAGCTCGGGGCGGCAGGCCTGGTACACTGCGCAGCCCGACCGACCGCAGCGGGTCAGAGATTGGCCTGCGCAGCTCCCTGCGTGTGAAGCTGATCATCAGCTTCAGTCAAGAAAGTCAGGGAGGGACCTTTGCTTAAAGCTGCCTCTGCTTGCTGTGCTCACGCAGACATGTGGTTATTTCCCCGGGAGTCTGTGCACAGCTCAGGCCAATCCTGCTCCATCCTCAGGTGCAGCTGAGTTTTCATAGAATCATAGAACGGTAAGGGTGGAAGGGACCTCAAAGATCTAGTTCCACTCCCCTGCCGTAGGCAGGGACACCTCCCACTATTACAGGTCACTCAAGGCCTTGTTCAACCTGGCCTTGAACACCTCCAGGGAGGGAGCAGCCACCGCCTCCCTGGGCAACCTGTTTTGTCTCACCTCTCTCGCAGGTTGGCTTGGCCATCAAGCCTGCCACGACGGTTGACCAGTTGGCCCCTTGGGCCAATCAGATAGACATGGCTTTGGTGATGACAGTAGAACCTGGTTTCGGAGGGCAGAAATTCATGGATGACATGATGCCAAAGGTAATTCAAGCTTCTCTTTCCTTGCTTACTGAGTTCAGTAACAGCACAGAGTGAACAAACCTTGTCTGGGCATGTGAGCTGCTATGCTCAGCTGCAGCAGTGGAGTGTAGCTCTTGGTGCTTATGCCTTTATGCTGTTTCTCAGGTTCAGTGGCTGAGGACACAGTTTCCCTCGCTGGATATTGAAGTGGATGGAGGAGTTGGGCCTGATACCATCCATAAGTGTGCAGAGGTAAGGGGCTGAAGTGGAGCAGTGCTCCCAGTCTGTGCTGAGCAGCTTTGTTGTCCTTTGGAAAATAAAGCTCAGGAAGAACTGCATTTTGACTGTCAGTTTGCACCCTGAAAATCTACTCACGCCTTTCTTAATGCTGGCTACTGAAGCCTCTCCTAAGCTGGTGAAGGTGTTTCTTGTATGTGTGGGTAAATAGGAGCAATAGGAGAAGCATTCCCCCCTATTTGGGGAAGAGCTGCCTTTTCTGCACTAGATTTGTGGTTGTGGTTAGAGGTCTGGTACCTGTGACCCACAGGCAGCACTCGCTTGCTCACCAGCTTACACCTGGCTACCCCCTTACATGCTTTTCAGCAAGGAACCTCTGGCAATGGCGGCTTTGTGTCATGTGTTAAATGAGTTGGTGTTCAATGTCTTTCAGGCAGGTGCAAATATGATTGTCTCTGGCAGCGCTATTATGAAGAGCGCAGATCCCAGATCCGTGATCAATCTCCTGAGGAATGTGTGTTCAGAAGCAGCTCAGAAGCGCTGCCTGGACCGGTGAGGCCTATTCAAGCAGTGCCCAGGAAGGCTCTGTGCGTGCAGGAGAGCCCTCGTTCCTCATGTGTGAGGGAGGGCTGGAGGAACCTTAATTACAGGAACGTGTTGCTGCTGAACAGAGGAATCGTTCCTTCGCTGCAATAAAGGAGGCAGCAGAGAAAAAAACCCCATTCTGGCTGTTTTTCAGGGTTGGAAATGCAATGTTGTGAGCCTGTCTCTTGATTCTGTGGAGGCTGATAGTACAGCACAACCTGTAAGGCTGACTGGATCGAACTAACCCCCGGTCAGGTGTTTTGCTTGCTAGAGGAGTGTAGCATCACCACAAGTCATGTCCCTTGTGGAAGACTCTAATCAAACTGCCTTCTGCTCTCTGTATTTTTGTCATTTGATCTGTGCATTCCTACAAAACTTCCAATCTCTGCATTAAACACCCCTCCCTTGGTGTGGTAAGTCTCCTTTAAGCTGACTGTCAGAAACAACTCTTCTTGGGAGTAAGTTTGGGGAAATGCTGTTTGGAGAGGGTTAATGAATCCCTCAGGTGGTAGAAATGTTGCTGTGGTTCACTTTTGCTGTGTAGAAAGTCCTTACACATCAGACAAGTCAGTGCAGCATCTTTACCAGGAAACACCTTCCTATTTACCTTTCAAAGAGCCAGCTAAGGCAGCAGTGTCAGATTACTGGACGTGGTGGAATTCCATGGAGGAGTGTTGCTGTCACAGCCTGCAGGTGGTTAAAGATCTTTGTCTGGGCCCGCAGGCCCTGTGCTGTCTTGTGTGCCCAGGGCAGTGATGGAGCAGGCGGAAATGCACCATGGGCAGGCAGCTGCCCAGCGCTCAGTGCTGCTCTTGGCTGGCAAGCCAAATAGTTCTGATGGCCTGCGCCTGGCCTGCTGGGGCACGTGAAAGGTGCAAGTCATAATGCAGTAGAGGAATACCTGAGCAGGTCATTTTAGGTAGAGCTGCTTCCCCTGGCTCTAATTAGCCTTGCTGGCTCGAGTATTTGACAATGGTGTGTGTGGTATTTCGCCCTTGAAGCTGTAATCACAGAAGGGCTGCAAACAGGCTGCCGTCGCAGGACAGGCTAGAAAGCACAGCAGCAGCAGCAGCCAGTCCATTGCCACATGGCCAAAGTCAGATCTGTTCTTGCACCTGCCTGTTAGCAAATGCTGAAGCAGCTAAGGCTGATGAGCCCATTTCTGCACCTTGTGCAGCATGGGGCACTGCCATAAGTAGGTGGAGCTAGGGCTAGTTCAGACAACCCAGACAAGTGTCTGAAATGGCTAAACTTTACACTGTGGTAACTGGGAGTTAGGCAAACAAATGTCTCTGCTTCCTGTTTCTACTTGCAACTCCATCCAAGACCTAGGAGAAGAAAAATGGAGCCATCCAGACTGTACTGAAGACATTGTTCAGAAGAGGTCTGCCAAAAGAAAGCTTGGCTAGGAAAGGCAAACAGCCACATGGCTGCTGGATGTGCTAAAAGCAGCTTAGCTGTGCTTTTGGAAAGCTGCAGAGAGCTTTGACACTGTGCACAGAGGAACAGTCATGGCTCAGGTATCTAAGGCCAGGCTAAGCAGCCACAAAAGTGCTAGAAAACTTCCTTTAGGACTTGGAAATGTCTTCATGCTGCTGGCAGTGGCAGGACAGCAGCTGCAGTGTCCTTGCTGCCTGCCCTTGACAGGTCTGAAAAGGTAATCGCACAATTTCTGCCTTTTTTTTTTTTTTTCTAATTTCCTTGGAGGGAAGTGTGCCTAAGTATGGATGGCTCAGAGTAATGCTAGTGAATTGGTGGTGCAGCCATGCATAGTGTTTTCTACCACAGGTTGTACAGTGTTGGTGTTTTAAATCTGGTAGTTCACGTTTCTGTTGCACCCTCAGGTCAGGAGTGTTACATGAGACACAAATGACACACACTGTAAAATTACTCAATTGCTTCTTTCCATCTAAATCCCACTCACAGGATGTTAGGGGTTGGAAAGGGCCTCTGGAGATCTTCCAGCCCAACTCACCTGCCACAGCAGAGAATCCAGCACAGGTCACACAGGAACACATCCAGACAGGGTTGGGAAGGCTCCAGAGAAGGAGACTCCACAACCGCTGCCAGGGCTCTGGGACCCTTACAGCATAGAAGTTGTTGCCGATGTTGAGGTGGAACTTGCTGTGCTGCGGTTTCCATCCCTTGCCTCATGTCCTGTGCCAGGGCACAAGTGAGCAGAGGCTGTCCCTTCCTTCCTGCCCTCAGCTATTGATAGACATTGCTCAGACCCCCTCTCAGCCTTCTCTCCAGACTAAGCAGCCCCAGCTACCTGCTGATGCAGCAGCAGCTTTTTTATACATTCAGGATTAAAGCTGTTAGTGACTGACCACAGAATAAGCATGGAATTAACAACAAGGATACTTCTTCTAATGCTTTGTACTGCTCCTGTTCCTTGCCTTTGTACATTAACAGAGGTAATCTGTTAGGCTCTGTTTAGGTCTGTTCTCCTAATGTACTAATGTTACCCCACACCAGAAGTGCCACAGCTGCAGGACTTGAACCAGGCAGTGACATGAAAACCAGGAGAGCTGCTGTGTGGTATCCACGGAGCCAAATAACCCCCAGGAGCGTCAGATGTCGCAATGCTCTGATAAACCAGTTTCAGCAACAAGGGAGTGCATAGGCTGGTGAAAAGTCACATGGGCTGGAGGTCCAGGGTGATCTGACACAGCAAAGGTTCTGCCCTGGAAAACAAGAGAAACAGCTCTGTGTGCTCCACAGGGTGGAGCAGTGCAAGTCCCTGATAAACACTGCAGTGGGCACACACCAGGCTTAACTTGAGTGGATTGAGAGGTTTGTGTTATTTATACTGCATTCCATGGAGGGCCTGGATGCAGCGCTGAAGTGTTTCAGCCCTCAGAGCAGCAGGGAGCAGAACAGGTGGCCTTAAAAGTTTGTCACTTGGTAACCAGGGCATAAGGGAAATTGCCTTCCTTGTGAAGCTGCAGGACCCCAGCTTGGTGCGCGTGTGGGCCTTGGTGCATCGTGTCTAAGTTGGTATTTCAGAGCGTTGGTGGCTTCAGCCACAGCATCAGCAGCAGCACTCACAGCTCTTAGCTTTAACAGCCAAAAGACAAAACAGCTTGGTGGCTTTTTTTTGCCCCCCTCTTGTTTAAAACTTTGACAAGCAAGGGTTTCTCACATGTTTTATGGCTTCAAGCATGTGCCTGGTGCTCAGCTCTCACCAGCAGCTTCCTCCTGACCACTGCATTCATGCACAAACTGAGCTGTCGGGAGGTAGGAGTCCAGCTCTGCAGGAAGAAGGGCTGAGGGCTCTGGGCAGCCTGATCTAGTTGAGGATGTCCCTGCTGACTGCAGAGGGGTTGGACTGGATGAGCTTTGGAGCTCCCTTCCAACCTAGACCTTTCTCTGGTTCTAAGAGACTTGTTTCAGAAAGCTTTCCCCAGCAAGAGATACAATGCAGGGGACCTTAGCCTCACAGCACCTGCATGGTGCTGCTGCTTTTGCTTGCTGCTTCTTCAGTGTGTCTGCAAAGCCACCCTTGCGTCAAGCAGTTCTCTGTGCCAAGGGGAAGTGTCACTGGTGGCTCTTGGCTTCTAAAGGCCATCAAATTCAGACTATATACAACACGTATAGAAATAACTTTTAATTACAAAAACAACCTTGCATCAAAGATTATTGTATCAGACATTGAGGCAAGATTCAAGTTTAAGACAAACCAGTGTTAAAAAAGTGTTTAAAAAAATAATCAGAATGTGCAATAAACTACAATGTAGCAATAGTCTGTAGTGTTGAACCTTTACTGAACTGTTTTCAGATGCCCAGCCTCTATTTCCTGTAACTGTGACCCACGAGAGATTCAAATGGACATTAGAACTGGGTCACCTGTCCAGTGCCATTCCAGGTATTACACATGGAAGAAAATTCTGCACAAAACCAGAGACTTCTATTAAATTGCCTTCAACTGTCCCACACAGAAAAACTTCCTGTTGCTGGCTTGCAGCTACATTCAGTGTTTCCTCTCCGTTAATGCTGCTTGAGAGGGCAGATACATTCCCAACTAGGTTATTGTTTGAGGGCAAGCTGAAACAACTTGCTTTGGTTTCTTCACTCTGAAATCAAAAACCTTACCCAGAATCACAATGGAAAGCTTTGGGGCTTTTTCCTTTATAGGTCTCCTAGACATCACTCATCTTTTCAGCTAGTCACCAAATGCCGGCATACCTCCGAGACTCTTGGAAGGCACTGTACAGATATTGGAGCAAGACTTTGTCTTTAATGTATTAAAGCAAAATATTATGAGCCTCATTAGCTACTGAATGACTAGAGAAGGAAGGTGACCCAAAATAATGTTCCAAGGGCTGTGTCACTGATCTGACTTGACTCCTCTTCCCCTCTGTGTCTCTGTGCCCACAGGACTGAAAGCAGAAACCCTACTGTCTGAGTAGCAGATATATTGCCTGTTGAAATGCAGTGCTCTAGTTCTAGGTTATTGCTGAAAGGTGCCCTGGGACTACTGAGAGCAGAGTACAGATCTGAAGCTAGATGCTCTGAGGCTCTCACCTACCCTTGGCTCACACACACATGCACTTAGAGAGGCAGACCTTTGCACCGTGCTCATGCCGCATAGGAAAACGATCTGAGCCTACTGCTTCTCCCCACTCCTTTTTCAGTCTTTCTGTGCTCAGTTGAAGCTGCTGGGTAAGGCAGGCAGCGCATCCTGCTGTGCCAGAACCCTCTAGAACCAGAACTGCATTTGAAAACAAATGGAACAGAAAAAGATGCCTACGAACAACTGTGGCAAGGTGACAACGGAAAGCGAATGCTGCCAGCAATTTATGTGCGCCCGCTCCCGACACGGGGAACACTGGACTTCCAGCTTGAAAGAATTACTTTCTCCTGGGGGTCAGGAAGAAGGAAAGTGTTGTCTTTGGGATTTATCCTGCCTGTTGCGAAGCAAGAAAGAAAAAAACAGTATTACATACAGCTAACAGACAGGTTCTGAATTGTGCTGTCATATGCTGTGTGAACGAGAGAGATGTTACCTTATGCTTTTCTCCACCTTAATTGGCTTTCTTAATGAACCACATTATTCCCTGTCACCTTTGTTTTCTCGTGCTGCTGATTCCCAGGCAAAGGTTCTCCTGGTCTCCTGCCTCCTCCGCCAGCTGTTTTCTGAGGGGGTGGCCATTGTCTGGCAAGCCACTGGGCAGGGGTGAAGTGCAGAGAGAGTCACTGGGGAGGGCTGCACTTGACATTTCAGTCTGAGTCCCCACTTGATCTTGGCACAGCAGAGCTTCTACCTCTTCATCTTTCAGTGGAAAAACTCGAAGTTCCCACAGTCCAGACTGAAAGGAAGCAGAAGGGTAGGAGTGAGGATGGAAAAAAGAGAAAAGAGGGGAAGAAGGGATTTGAGTAGCGTCTGACATGATCAGCTTTGTGCACAATGATCTGCTATCCAGAAACAAATGAGTGTCCTTCTTTAGTGTTTGCAGGGCTCTTCAGATAACAGAGTACCCCACAGCCAGGCAGCAGCTGTGGGTGTGAGCTGGCTTCACCGTCTTTTCTACTAGTAACAGAGCTGCAATTGAACAGGCACAGTACAGGAAGGGGGAAGCTCTGTTCCATGCTACCAGTCAATCAGGATACCTAACCCTGTAATGATCAGCCCTGTCTGGCACCCTGGCCAGCATCCCTGAAAACACACCCAGCACATCTTTCAAAGTGAATCCCAGACAGCTGGGGCTCACCTCCTGGGGCACCTGCAGGGTCATTGTGGCCTGAGAGGAGGTTGGAGTGAGGTGGGCCTTGGTCTTTTCTCCCTAGTATCAGGTGACAGAACAAGAAGAATTGGCTTGAAATTGTGCCAAGGGAGGTTTAGGTTGGAGATCATGAACAGTTCCTTTGCTGCAAGTGTGGTCAGGGATTGGCACAGGCTGCCCAGGGAGGTGGTGGAGTCCCCATCCCAGGAGATGTTCAAGGAATATGTGGACATGGCACTCTGTGAGATGGTTTAATGGCCATGGAGGGGTTGGGTCGATAGTTGGACTCAATCGTAGAGTCATTTCGGTTGGTAAAGGCCTCTACGATTCCTGAACTCAGGCCTGCCATGCTTACCTCAAAAACACACAGCATGTGTGCTGAGCAATGGAATTTTTACCTGTTGATAGACCTGGGCCTTGAGTCACAAAGCATGGCTGTAGTTGTGAACATGACAGGCCTGTTGCTTGAGTCACAAAGCACGGCTCCAGTTGTGAACAGGACAGACCTGGGGCTTGATCTACAAAGCATGGCTCCAGTTGTGAACATGACAGACCTGGGGCTTGATTTACAAAGCATGGCTCTAGTTGTGAACATGACAGACCTGGGGCTTGATTTACAAAGCATGGCTCCAGTTGTGAACATGACAGACCTGGGACTTGAGTTAAAAAGCATGGCTCTAGTTGTGAACATGACAGGCCTGGGGCTTAATTTACAAAGCATGGCTCTAGTTTGAGCATGAGCTGCATGCTCAGTCCAAGACCTCTGCAGACAGGCTGTCTCTCTTAGCAGTGAGACAGGAGGCTATGCTGAGCTTCTTTGTCTGAGGTTGGAGGCAATGGTCACTGAGAGCCTGAGCAGACCTGTAAGCTGCTGGAGGCACTCACCTTCGTTTCCTGGCTTTCCCCGCAGAGCTGGGCAGACCCTGAACAAACAGAGCTGTGGGCTTCTGAAGTGAAGTCAGGAGGCAGCTCAGCAGTGGAGTGTAGCGAGGCAGAGGAGCTGTGTTGGTCTTTCTGCACAGCGTCGTGGCTATGTCGGCCATCGGCGTTTTTGCTGTAAGATCTAGTGTACATAGGAGAAGAGAGCTGTCAGATCTAGTCCCTGTCCTTCCATATCCCCAGGAAAGTTTAGAATTTGTTTGCTGGGCTCAGTTTTCCCATACAAGCTACCTACAGCCTCCTGCTTTCCATCCGGAGAGCAGCTGAAAGCACGTGGTTGCTGACAGCCCTGCGCCGTGGGGAGGAGCAAACCAGTGCGAAAAGGCTGGAGCAGGCACAGCTGGTGCATGGTCCTACTCCTGTGCCGTGCTCCACATGCTCACAAGGGCTGTAACTGTGGACAAGGGAAGTCAGTGAGCCCTGGGCTGTTCCCACTTGGGAGAACATGGCAGTGTTTGCTGGAGCCCGCAGAGTCCAAACTGCACTGTCAACAAACTGTGCCAATGGAACTCAAGGTGAAACAGCAGGTCCTTGGGTGCCCCTTCCTACATCTACTGAGGACTCATCTCCAAAGCAGTCAAAATATTCTATCAAGATGAAAAATTTTGGCCTGGCCTTTAAGGCAAATTTGAACTTGATATAAAAGCATAGAATCATAGAATGGTAAGGTTGGAAGGGACCTCAAAGATCATCTAGTTCCAACCTCCTGCCATAAGCACCTCCCACTAGTACAGGTCACTCAAGGCGTCGTCCAACCTGGCCTTGAACACCTCCCTGGGCAACCTGTGCCAGTGTCTCACCACCCTCACTGCAAACAACTTCCTCCTAACATCCACTTTCAATCTCCCCTCTGCCAGTTTAAACCCATTGCCCCTTGTCCTGTCATTGCAAGACCTTGTCAATAATCCCTCCCCAGCCTTCCTGTAGGCCCCTTCAGATCCTGGAAGGCTACTCTAAGGTCTCCTGGAAGCCTTCTCTTCTCCAGGCTGAAGAGCCCCAGATCTTGTAGCCTGTCCTTGTAGCAGAGCTACTCTAGCCCTCTGAGCATCTTTGTGGCCAGGTGGAAGTCTGACCCTGCTCCTGGCAATGGCAGTTCTACTTCTCAACAGCACCGAGACTTTCCCAAGGAGTTCAGAATGAGTTCCAGAGCTAAGGGTACATATAGAACTTTTACTTTCCAGCACATTTTCTAAAGCTTCCATTCAAAATTGCTTAAAATAGAATTTCTCAATATGGTTTAGCTCTAATTTTATCCTGCATTAAAAAAAAAAGAAAGCTATTTTTGCCTATTTATTCACTGTCACGGTTCAGTTTCAGCCAAGAGCAGGCACAAGCATAAGATAAATAGCACAAAATGTTATCCCAGCATTTGTAGGATGCTTTTCTGAAGTGATTATGGGAATTGTTTTCCCAGAGCCAAACTGCAGTTAGAGCTTTATGATGTTCACTCTGGTAGGCACTGCTTTTTGCAAGACTTTTAGGGGTTATACTGCTGAGTTTTGCACAGACAGCAAGCCTGTGAGTATGAACTATGGCATTTTTAAGTGTAACATCCCTGGCACAGCCCAAGACCCTTCGTGTGGACTTTAACCTAAAGAGAGTGAAGGGCTCATGTTACACGATGTGGCTAAAGTCACAGTGAATGGGAGTGGCACAAACCAGCAGAGCTCTGTCTCTGTGCCTCTAAGAGTCAGATCTGCTCACTAAAAGCAGGTCACTACCACACCAGATTTCTGTGATCCTTTGGAACTGCCTTCTCTTACCAGCCGCAAAGCCAAACATACCTGGCACTGTCCCTGACCAGCTAATGAATGAAGAGGACTCTCATTTTCAAACCTCTGTGTGACAGTGTTTCTGAAACTGCTGCAGCAACAACCAAGCCCAACAGCTCAGAAGGACAGCTCTTATCAAGGCCAGTACACCTGCCTGCTATTCCTCCTGGGCCAGCGGCTCTGCTCCCACAGTGACCACCTTGCTCTCTCTCTTTCTTCATACTTGGCGTGGCGTAAAGAAAAAGCTTCATCTGAGAGATCTTCCACCTGTAACAGAACACAGGGATGACTGCTGCCATCATCATGAACACCACCAGAAGCAAAGGCAGCCACTGTTATCTATCATCCTGCAGAGGTTCACCCAACGAGAGGCGGCAACACAATGCGCGTCTGGAACATAAAGGCACATGGAAACCTGCGTGCTGGGCTGGCATCCTCACTGGAGCTGTGGTATATGGAATGCTGTCATCCTCACTTCATTTCTTTACATGCCTGTGGTTGATCTGAATGGTCACAGAAATGATAGCCCCTGTGTAAGTAACACATTTTTTCCCATGGTGAGAGGCAGCAAATTAAAATCACAAGTATTCATCTGCAAATCAAGGCAGTATTAAAAGCACATAATAAAGACAAGCAAGGAAGGCCAAAGCCCTCTTGGAATTAAAACTGGCAAAGGAAGTAAAAGAGAACAAGAAGAGTTTCTTCAAATCTATCAGTAGGAAAAGGAAGAATAGGGAAGGTGTGGGGGCGCTTGTGAACGAGGAGGCAGCCCTGAAAACTGACGATGCAGAGAGGGCAGAGCTGCTGAATGCCTTCTTTGCTCCAGTCTTTAGCCCTAAGGTTGAACTCCCCTATATACTTGTGCTGGTTTGAGC